>CM056381.1:62909831-63160110 GCA_029718625.1 Synaphobranchus kaupii | reverse complement strand
TCAAACAAGCCTCAAACCATCAATCTGCTGCCAGATATGCAGTAGATATGGATGGATCACTTTAAGGGTTGTTTCTCCTGACAAATTTTCCTATTGAACTCTATGAAAAATAAGTCAGGAGAAGAAACCCTTCAAGTTATCCATCCACATCTCCTGTATTCCTGGCAACAAAGTGATGATTTAAAGCTTGTTTGATACATCAGACCCTTGATTACTTAGAGCCATTTAGCCAACCATGTGTCTGACCAACCATTTTCCTTTACAATGTATTGAAAATGTACACTTATTGGGACAGATTTAGACATTTTACAAAACTTATAATGTTTAAACTGTCCTGTTGATCTTTCACATGATACCTGTTATAAGCCCCTGTAGGTTAAGGTAGCTGTTCCTCAAACACAATTTGGGAAATTATCTAACTGAAGAGCCTGGTTTTAAAAAAGAGAAGAAATTAAATGGATTGTTCAATCAGATTGTTCAATTTTGTGACAAAAGCAAAAACAAGCACAGCACACCCCCATATACCACACAGCACTGCTCCACCTATACTCTTAACAAAATTATGTTCTGGGTAGTTCAACAACACCCACGGAGCAGTCAGTGCCAAGTTTACTTTCTGAAACCACAGCATTAAAAATTAAGCAGTTCTACAGTACATCATTTAGATTATCTAATTTAGACTCCCAATTCAAACATATATTTCCACTGCTGTTCTAATAATATATAGAGGAGACAAAATTGGTTTTAATCCATGAAATATTAACATTCTATGTTTCTATGTGTTTACATTAGGTCAGAGGGAACAAATGTTAATAAGGACTGAGTGTCTGAGTTAATTGCAGGTAGTTCTGTGGGAAATTTTTGAATTACACTTGTCCAACCAGCTAGTTAATGGTCCTAAATAGCATCTTGGTATATACGTAAACCAAATTATTCCCCAATGTAGCTAAACTGAATGAACCACTATATTATGAAAGAAGCAAAGAGCATACGTAACAATGATAATGCAACAATACGCAACGTTTGCATAGCAAGTTTTTATTTGTCTTCGTTCAGGTGCAAACAAGAATAGTCTGGGTGTGGGTGGCTGTCCAGGACAGACGGAACATTCTGTGGTCACTCATACCATACACTAGTATATCTGAAGCTGTTTGTGGGTTCAGTAGTGATTGCAAGCCTGTGTATATACTGATTGCAAAGACAAACGCCCTCACAAACCCATTACATTGTATGATCAGATGAACACTGGTGTTGCCTGTGTGTGTGTGTATGTAGGGGGGGGGGGGGGGAGTTAGTTGGATCCATTCTTTCCTTTTTTCCTCATAATAATTTTCATAATAAACCTTCAGTTTTTGAATCAATCATATTCCCTTTTAATCATTTAATTGAATTCCCTCGTATCGAAAGAACCTTATGGGTAGAGAAGAAGTTAAATGGATTGTTTAATCAGAACAAAAATGTACACCATAGTGTACACACCCCCATATACCACACAGCACTGCTCCACCTACATTGTTAACAAAATAATGTTCTGGGTAGTTCAACAACACCCACGGAGCAGTCGTGAGGTTAGTGCCAAGTTTACTTTCTGAAATGACAGCACTAACAATTAAGCAGTTCTACAGTACATCATTTAGATGATCTAATTTAGACTCCAATTCAAACATATATATTTTCCACTGTTGTTCTAATAATAGACAGAGGAGAAATCCATGAAATATTAACATTCTATGTTTCTATGTGTTTATATTCGGCCACAGGGAACAAATGTTAAAGGAGCTATATGTAACATTGACACCGAGCGTTTAAAATGGGTACTGCAGTCCAAATTCACAATATTGGAGAGTTGTCTCCGCCCGCCCCCTCCTCCCCAGACTCGAAGCTCACGCGGGTTGCCAGGTTGAGGACACTGAACGAACACGAGCGCAAGACGAGCCAAAGACGAGCCGAGCACAACATTATATTTTGAGCCGCCGCGGTGGCGTGGTGGACAAAGGCACAGGCCCCGCCTACCTGCAGGACTTAATCCAGAACTATGTTCCTGCTCAACCACTTCACTCTTCTACAGCAGGGCGACTCGCACTTTCCCCCCTCCGTGTCAAAGGCTCTCGCTCGTCCCGACTGCGGAGTTTTTCCACCTTAGCTCCTCAGCGGTGGAATTAACTTCCCATTCCCCTACGTTCTACTCGAACCCTGCCTGCATTCCGTCGAGGTCTGAAGACACACCTCTTCAGACTCCACCTTGACTGATATTCTAACCTAGGAATATCAGTTCCCTGTGTTTACTAGTTCCCTGTGTTTTCCTGTCTGTTTGTTATAGTTTATAATAGTATTTAGAATAGAAGTGTAGTATAGCTGATTTACCCACAGCTTACTGTGAACTACAGTCAACGTTCATTACTAGGGATAGCTGCTACATTATGGGAAGGATGTGCTTTGTCTTGTCTGACCTGTAGTGATCTTGATGATGTCTCTGTATGCACTTATTGTACGTCGCTTTGGATAAAAGCGTCTGCTAAATGAATGTAATGTAATGTAATGTAATGGGTTCGATCCCCGGTCCTGCCAGTTCCGAGCATGGCCGGTGGCTGAGGGAGCGGCAATTGGCAGCTGCTCCCGGCGGGAGGGGCTCGGAGAGAGACTCGTCGCGCGCAAGTGCGGCCCTGGGCGAGTTGGAATCACGGTCAGGTTTGGAGGGGCCGTGTCCTGAAGAGGGCGGGCGTCCTCCCTCCTACTACCGACTGACAGGGCTCGTGGTGGCGATTCTCTAGCGGCTGCTACACACGGGGATAATTGATAGAATAGGGTTCAATTGGCTACTAAATTGGGAGAAAATGGGAAAAATCTGAAATAAATTATAAAAAAATTTAAAAAAAAGAAAACATTATATTTTGAGATGAGCTTATTCTATTTTGACAATGACAAGCGACGGCGAGTCCTACACTGTAAGTTGATCAGCTAATGTATATGTTTGCAATTAATTTATTGTTTGCAAATTATAAACCAGCTCATGTGGATTTTTTATAACTCTGTCAATGTTAGCTAGATGCATGGACTTTTACGTGTTTACGGTCACACAGATATAAGCTAACGTTAGTGGTATGTTTAGCTAGTAACTATATACATATATATATTTAAATCTTTAGCTATCTAGCTAAATGAAAACGATGTTGAACTTAGCTTAGGCATTCGTAAATCGGCTGTTGGAGTGCCGGAGTACATTGGGTTGTTCGTAATGGGCAGTGGGCGGAGTCAACTCGGAGAATAGTGAATCAGTCACACAGGCCAAAACAAATACAGACGTTCCGACCCGGAATGGAAATTTCACAGGAGAACATACTGGCTGTAGCATTGTAGTCGGAGAAGCCAGTATTTCGACTTAGCACATTTCCTTAATCTCTGATGACATATCATGGTAATTTTATGATTTAGTACAGTAAATGTGTTACATATAGCTCCTTTAATAAGGACTGAGTGTCTGAGTTATTTCAGGTATTTCTGTGAGAAGGTTTTCATGGCAATTTTTTAATTACACTTCTAGTTCAACACATTTTCCAGTAATGAATAAGTGGCTGTAGTTTACAACAATCCAACAGATTCAAAAAAATTAAGTGATATGTAATTTGTACAAGCTATACAATAATACAATAAAATGAACCGCCTGAAATTATATGATGATGGCTTATAAACCAATGGAATGTGTCATCGTAACTTATTGAACCTGTGGTACTATGTTTATGACATTGCAGTTTCATAGCCTACAGTGATCCAGGTTACTACAATCAATTGTAATGTAGAATTCTTTACAGAATATCTGATGCCAACTGTAAGGAAGCTGTCATTTCCTGTTTTGTAGCGGACGTGCAGCACAGAAAACTTGTGGTGATGTGCTGCAGCAGAACAGACCATGTCTATAGTGTGAATATATTTTTTAAAATTGTAAATAAGCACCTCTTTATACAGTAGCTCAGACATACTACAGCACTTCATTATTTATATATAATTATACAGTGCAGTCTGTAAGTATTTGGACAGTGACACAATTTTTGTTGCTTTGGCTCTGTACTCCAGCACATTGGATTTGAAATGGCGCCTATGAGGTTAAAGTGTAGACTTTCAGCTTAATTTCAGGGTTTTTACATCCATATCAGGTGAACCGTGTGGCAATGTATATTTTTATACATAGTCCCCCCCATTTTAGGGGACCAAAAGTAAATGGGCAAATGAACATAAACTTAAATAAAGTCATCATATTTAATATTTGGTTGCATATCCTTTGGTATATCTTCTCCCACCTCTGCACAGTAGAGCAATACATAAACAGGAATACAATATTTCATAATAAAAGTATTTGTCATAAAATCAGAATTTAAACCTTCACATAAAATACATTTCAAAGAAAACTAATTTGATCAAAATAAATCCTATATTACACAAGTAAAAGTTGACAAGAGAAAAAAAAAAGAAAAAAAGGGGGATTTAGACAGCAAACCTTTTACCGTAATTACTCAAAAATTTATGCATATGCTTTTCAACACTCACAGTGAACTTTTTACTGTAATCACTCAAAAATTTACACATATGCTTTTCAACACTCAAAATTTGCGCATGCGCTTTTCAACATCCAGGATCAGAAGGCCAGCCAGCCAGCCAGTCAGTTACCTACAGTTACCTCAGTCTTTTAGGCCTGCACGCCCTGCGTCTGGGCAATACGTCAGGAGAAACAACCCTTAAAGTAATCCATCCATATCTACTGCATATCTGGCAGCAGATTGATGATTTCAGGCTCATTTGATGCCTCAGACCCTTGAGGACTAACAGCCATTTAGCCAACTATGGGTTCCATACTATTCCCATTAATTCCCATAGAGATCCATTCAAATGCAGTGAGGTTATAGTATCCCTTGTAAGAGTACCTGAAAATAAGATATCAAGTATATTTTGATGTTTTTGTGTCACAGACATCAGGAAGTCATGGCATGCCAAAGGATATGCAACCAAATATGAAATATGACGACTTTATTTAAGTTTATGTTCATTTGTTCAATTACTTTTGTTCCCCAAAAATGGGGGGGACAATGTATAAATATGGCTCATATTAACCTCATAGTCACTGTTCCATTTCAAAGCCAATTTGCTGGAGCACAGAGCCAAAACAACAAAAATTGTGTCACTGTCCAAATACTTACGGACTGCACTGTATATGTATGCTTGCTCCCTTGTCAGCCTTATGTCAACATGTTTTCTGCTGTGTTTTGATGGCTCTTTTAAGACTTTCACCTTTACATTAAATTTAGCCATATAGCCAGATATAAGCTTTCATCCAGAACAATTTACAAAAGTCCATACATAAGGTCTAGGCAAGGAACAGAAATTGTGCCGAGTCATTAGCGTCACAACTCATACCAGTAGTCAGTACCTGAACCTACGATGAGTAAGTAGTATGTGTATTTGAGAATGTAATGTTAGATAGCATAGGTACGGCTAGAAAATGCTAGTTCTGCATCAGTTGAATCAGGATGCAGTGTAAACAGGGGGTATTCCACAAAGCAGGATTAAGGAGTTAGGCAGCTAACTTTAGAAAATTTTTTATTTGGATGAGGAGCCTGTGTTGCTTTAAAATGTTTACAAAAGTTAGCCGGCTAGCGCCTTGTGGAATACCCCCCCTTCAGTCTGTGGTAGAAGATAGACAGTGGAATGGCTCACTCTTTCACTCCCTCCCTATACACTACTTAGGAAATATACATAGAGCACTAGATAGGGATTCACTAGTGAAAGGAGGAGACGATTTTGGACCCTGCCGTTTCTGAGCAGGTTACTTGACACTTGCGTGACAGCGGTCACCAGCTTGGTGAGAAAGCATGCAAAAAATGGTAAAAAAGTGTTCTTTTTTTATTTTGAACAAGGGTTTTGTTGTCTTGTTGTAGGTAGATAGGTAAGTTAGGTAACTTGGTAGCTAACTAGCTAATTAAGTTGCATTTTCCATTAAACATAGTAATAATTGTTAAATTAAATTAAATTAAAAAAATTGTTAACGCTTTGTAATATATTTAATCTACCGCGATTATTTATATTTTGGTTATAAAACTGACTAAACTGATTTAACATACAAGATGAAACTTGCAATTATATTTGCATTTGTAGACCAGCGCAGGCTCAGCCGTCGCCATCTTGACAAAATAAATGTCTCCCTACATTTTGTGGTGCATTGTGGGGGATATTGAGTGAACTATTTAGGGTGTAAAATTTGACATTTTGAATTCGGACACCCTACAAATTGGCCGATACCCTAAATAGTGCACTATATAGTGAATAGGGAGCGATTTCGGACACAGCCCCAGTCTTGGTTGTCCTGACTGTAGGGGAGAGCTCACTGCTTCATTCCACCACTGGGGGGCCAGAGTAAAGATGAGATGTGACCTGAGAGGAGGGGGCCTTTATGAAAGGAAATGAAAGCCAATAGAAGAGGCTGAGCGGAGAGGTCTGGCAGGAGTGTAAGGCTTGATGTTAGATTTTAGATACAAGGGTACAGTTCCTCTTTCTGCATTCTCAGCTAAGATGAGAGATATGCATTTTACCTGGGCCATGACTGGTGACCAGTGGAGAGTTATGTGACTGCACTTTGGCTGATTATAGAGAGGCAGGTAGCAGCATTCTGCAAGAGTTGGAAGGGCCTGACGACATGCAAGGAGACCAGCAAAGCAACAGATTAATCATGAATTAATACATGAGATTTTACTCATAAAGAGCAACACTTGCTATGGTCATGACACTGTTTTTTTAAAATTAACAAACAACCAAAATCACTAAGATGTTATTGTGCTTGATTAAAATTCAATGGATAAAAACATTTTTTAAAGTAATGTGTCATTTCAGCTCAACTGTGAAATGAAAGGAATTAAACAGATGTAAATCTACCTGTAGAAGAGGAGGAGGAATTAGTGGGGGATGGGATGTGACGTCTCTTTCCGGTGTTTTGGGGTCCAATTTAAACATTCCCGTAGGACACACAAGGACCCATTCAGCTCTGCATTCAAAATAAGACAGATTTATTTTACCTCTCGAAGGCAGCACAGCAGGTAGAGGCAATGATACCGTATTCAACCACTTTTCTCAAAATGTGTAATCCATGTTTATTGGAGATCATTTTAAGACAAGAGTAACATTAGTCATTCCAACTGAAATATGTGATAGCTTGTAGTTGGATTACTTTGTGAGCTAACTCTGGGTTTTTCTCTTTTTGCATTTAGGAACGATGAAGTGGCTGGTATTTTTTGGAATGGTCTGTGGGTGCATCTTTCTCAGTCATTTCAGCAGTAAGTAAATTAATACTTCTGTACTCTCTCAAGTCATTTTCTTTTAATGAACTTATGTAATATTAAACTACTGATTTGAAAGAATGCCCTAAATGTTTTGAGCATTTTCATATTTCTCAGTATGAAATGAAGTGTACCTGGTTCAAAGATAAACATGCCAAAAAAAGAAGAATGTTGCATGTCCATTTACAAATTATCTAAAAGTTAGTAGATTGACTAATTTTGGCTTGAAGTCTGTATTTAATCCATTGTATTTTTTTAATATAAAAAGTGTGGTTTAAACTCAGTGTGGCATTACATATATGAAGGAATGTATTTTTTTTTTAACATTTTTTTTTACAATCCCCTGGGAGGACCTCATTTACATTACCTGAATCAGTCCTTTGTGGAAGGGGTCTCCGAATGTAAAAATCTCTCGTCTCTTCCATTTTTCAGATGCCAGAGTCATTCCTGAAGGAGGTAACAGGTTTCAATATCTTTGTTGTTTTCATAAACTAACTTGAAACATGCTCCAGCTTTCTATTTCATAAGGCAAAACCAAATGTTAAACTCACCTACCTCACTAAAATAAAAACCAAAAGAAAATACTAAGTAGCAAAACTATAATCCTTTCACACGTCAAGACATGCCGCTAATAACAAGTCTTGAAATAACGTGAAGAATGCACAATTAACTGAAGTGTACCTTGTCTAGGGTAATTTACAGCTTAATATATTTTATGCCTCATATATTCTTACAGCTTGATATCCATTAAAACTATGCAGGACATGTGCCATGCTCAAGTGTACAACAGTAGTTCCCAACCTGAAAAGTGAACTAAGAAACCTGCCATGAACCAGCTCTGTTAACCACAACACCACACTACCACTATCCGTTAAAAAACAAACTAGCTGTCAATTACTCCAAGCAGAATATGTTGCCAGCATTGGCAAGAGGATGACCCGGATAGCTACTGTGCTGTACTGTAAAGTGGAGGGAACTGAGAAAGAGTTTGCTGTCACTGCCACATTAATCCCATTGAGAACCTTTGGGACCAAAGATACATGAGCAGAACCCTGGGCACCAGCTCTGGTGTGATGTCATCAGAGTGTGGGATAATGTTGCCATAGGAACACCCAGAGACCGTGATTGACCAAGGTTTTAGTTTGTCATTCAGATAAAAGGGAGATCTCCAAGACGTTAAGTTAAATGTTTACTTTTGTTTACTTTTGTTCTGTACATGGTAAGAATGTTTTTTGATTAAGCAATTACTGTTTAGGAAAGTAATTCCTTTTGATTGTTAATGCATTTACATTTGCATTTTAGGTATTTAACTGATGCCCTTATCCAGAGCAACATACAATTAGTACACAATCAAAAAGGCCTAGATTTGTAAATCACCAACATTCCAAGTAGAAATTAATGCGAGTGTAATGGTTGGGCCATAACACACCCACGTTAGGTAATTATTTTTAACAAGAATTAACTTGTGGAAGGGAAGGTAGGATAAAAAAATAGGATAGATAGAAGATGTGGAAGAGGGCAATGGGAATCCGGGTGGAGAAGGGGAGGAGATGTATTTCCTAAATAGATGCGTCTTCAGGTTATGCCGGAAGGTAAGGAGGGACTCTGCTGTCCTGACTGAGATGGGCAGGTCGTTCCATCATTGGGGGGCCAGTAGGGAGTTGAAGTTGTTCTATGTGCATTTTGTACAATTACGAACTATTCATAAAGGTAATTTTCATAGATACATACAGTATATACAGTAAAATGTTGTACTATATATAGAAAGTGGAAGTAATTGATGTATTTTGAGATTCAGTGATGTATTTTGAGATAATGTATTCATAATATTGTTACCCCAGTTCCATATGATGAGCCACCAAATGTTCCCTACTGGCCCTACTCTACCACTGACTTCTGGAGATACGTGGAATACTTCCGCAGCATCGGGGCCTACAACCATATCAACGAAATGGCTCGTGCCTTTTTCGCCCACCAACACCTTGGAGACACACTGGGCTATGAAGTTGCTGAGGGGCATGAACATTAAAAATGATATGACGAAGAACGGTGGTGTCCACTCCTGATCCTGGAGATCCAGAGTGCTGTGGGATGCCGTTCAGCAAGTAGCTGATCAGGTGATCAAAACATTAAAGGTCCCATGCAATCAAAGGCTCCAAATAAGCAATTAATATCCGAGTTTGAATGAAGCCAATAAACCAATGATCTCCAGTGAACACCACTGATTCAAACCTTGTGTTGTAAATCATAGAAAATGAAATTATCTAAATAATCTTACATTAATATTATCTCTTGAGTAATTAGAATGAGTGCATAGTTTTGTAATGACCCATTGTACTGTAGAATCACTTGCTAACATCTCAGTTTTGTGGGTTAATATTTAAAGCTGTTAGAAAGCATGGGCTTAAGTGTCATGTTGTATTGAAGTAAAATATCAATAAATGGAAATAATCTGCATACTGTTTTTATTTGTTGGTTGATTCTCATAAGATAAACTAAAATATGAAAATACACAGGACAACCTTACATAAACATAATATTGATAATGTATTCATACCATACTTGATTTACTATAATTATCTCCATTGTGTAATTGAAGAGATCTAAGAAAATAAAAATAAAAAAAGGTCTAAGAAAATAGTGGGGTCCTTAGCTTAGACTAGCATTCGCCTGTCCAACACATGCCTAACAAAACTTTTAATTAAATTATCTTTACCATTTTTAAACTAGATTAGATTGGCCATTATATTACAGTTATAAAAATAAATACACTCATAAAAATATAAACCGCACTGTCAGAAAACTATGATATGGAATTGATTCACCCGCTTGCTGGCTCTTTTTTCGCGAGTATCCTATCCCCAGTCGGACAGTAATTGATGTAACCAAACCGGAAGCGTTCAGTATTCTTCATAACAGATCGGATAGATTTGGGATTATTTATGCCACTCAAAGATCAATCAAACTCAACCACCATGAAGCCAGCGGTAGACGAGATGTTCCCCGAAGGAGCTGGACCTTACGTAGACCTTGACGAGGTTTATTACTTGAAAATTCAATTTATACATTCGTTAGCCGCATAGCTAGCATTTGACGTTGGTAGCTTTACATACAGGCAGCTGGCAAGGTAGCTAGCATTAGCTAGCTAGAAAACAAGCTACTCAGTTGTGTATGTTCTACGTAGCCACATTGAGTGTAATTTGATTATTTTACGTGCATTCAATGGTAAAGTTTGATCGGCTTACTTGCAAGCGAGTTAGCTTTCGTGAAATGTTTCGCGATTCACCTCACTCAAACAAGCCAGTTGACGAGCTAATTAACTTGGCTCAAATGTAATGTTCTTGAACGGCAACGTTGGTAAATGTTGCACACCCCGCAACTATTTTTATAACTGCTGTAAATTCATTGAATTAATGGAAATGTTTTTACCTGTAGGCTGTACAGTTAACGTTAAATATGGCGAACTACTCTGGTTGAACTCCCCGCTATGTTGCAAACGACGACTGAGGAGGAGGCGTGTTGTTATGTAGCCATGTATTACTTTCGTCGGGTACTGATTGAATACGAGAACAACAAGACTGAATGCTTCTCAAGTGAAGCCTCTTTAATGCATGCTTTCGTTTCTCACAGGCAGGGGGAAGCACCGGGCTTCTAATGGACTTGGCTGCAAACGAAAAGGCAGTCCATGCCGACTTCTTCAACGGTAAGGGGGGGTGAAATTAGAATAGTTTTTTGGCATTAGTGTTTTAACTAACGTTATGGTAAACTAAACTAAGCCATATGTAATGATATAACATGCTTCAGTTTGGAAGATATGCATTTTTGTTTAATCTGCCAATAAAGTGCCTTATTTTAATCCTGGGGATTTGCATACTGTTGAGTGCCTTTGGAGCAACATGAAGTCTTTTTTACATGCCTCAGAAACACTCTGATCTTTTATCCCCCTCCCTTTTACCAGACTTTTTTCCAAAGTCAGTTTTATAATGCAGTGTGACATCTGCCCCTGGGGCCGAATAACATCAAACGGCAATAACTGGAGAAACTGCTCTCCATCTGTTGCACTAATGTGGACCATTGCACCAGCAGGGCTTCAGTTTCATTGTGTGTGAAAAAAAGTAAAAAATGGGGTCTCTCTTTCCCCTTCCCAATGGGGTCAGCTGTTACTTGCTGGAGGTGTTTAATAGTTTACGAGGTTCAAGCCATCTCATAGTTTTAAGGGGTGTAGGCATTACGCTTTATCGTGATACGTGATGTGAAGCAGCTGATGGAGTCTGTCAAAGGAACATCACCGTAAACCATTCGTGATGGCATGGTGAGGCTTTGTGTACCCCCTAATAAGAGGGGTACTGTGTGCACTTTTGTCACTGACTTGCGTGAACCAATCAGAATACTTTTCCATGTTAAACACCACCTTTCCTTCTAATCAGCGAGTCACAATGCATAACTCCATCTTTTGTGGGGTTCATTAAATGTCTCTTGCTACAGTACAGCTGGTCTAATGCTCCCAAATAAAGTCACGGTGGGTTTTTTAAACCAATGCCTTCTGGTGGTGGGGCCTTACACTCACTTGAGTCCTGCCCCAAGAATTGCCATCCTTGCACTGATGGAGATTGTTGACATTCGAACAGACGGAACAAACTGGGCTAGTCCTAACCCTGGCCCTATCACTATCTTAGGAATTTGCATTGCAACTGGCTTTTGGACCTCTGTAACACGGATGCGTGCACTAATCTAAATTCATTCACAGCCCAGGAAATGAGGAGCTTTAATTTTCTTTAAAATGTTTTTTTTTTTCTCCACGTTGAAAATTGTATTTCCCCTGAGTATTTGCTTTTGAAAAGCTACCTTTGGTTTTTAGGGAAGGAGCCATAAAGTGCGCTAGGGGGAAAAAACAAAACAAAACTATAAACCATTTTACAGGACCTTGTTAGACTCCAGCTCAGCATGGTTCTGAGATGTGTGCGACTTTATCCGGTTTTTAGAGGCCCCCAGAGCAGAATGTATTTCCTGCCGAAGCAGAGCATCTTTTAGTGAGGGGTCCCAGGCAGGGGGGAGTCAAATTTAGCAGGTTGACACCATATCTGAAGAGGAAGACAAACGCCCAGCCAAATGCACAAAAAGTTATCCGTTCCACCTCAGGGCTTTCCAACATCCTGCAGACCGTACATGAGATAAAGTATTCCCAGTATTTATATATGCATACATGGCCTGAATAACTACTTGAAATAAAAAAGTCCAGGGTTATTCTTTCTATTTAATGCCGATGAAGAATAGCCTAAGAACCCTGCATGAACTTCATCGTTATTCTTAACTGTCCTGCTAAAAGTATGTGTGTGTGAATGCAGAGCTCTTTGCAGCAAGGTATTGTTTATAAGGAGCTGGATTTTTAATGCACATCCCTACTACTGACGAACAGGTGAAACATTTGGGAATGTGCTTGATGCATGTTAGGTCATACAGCCTTATCTACTTTCACAATTTTCAGTTGTGAAATGTAAAACTGCTTATCCACTCAGGATATGTTAAATGTCATTGTAGAATTATGTCATTGTAGTGAAATACTTTTCTATGATTTTGCGAGTTTATGGATTTATTATTATTTTTTTGCAGATTTCGAAGACCTTTTTGATGATGATGATATCCAGTGACGTCCAAGTTGTGCACATTGTTTGTAAATAAACACAGGAAAAATGAGAAAATATGAAAACGTATCAGAAGTTTCTGTTTTCGTGGTGCTGGGGTGAGGACCAACGGACTAACAGTTGAGCACAAATAAATTTGCTGTATTATACTATTGTTGGGTGAGTTAAGTTTTGTACTTTCAGACAATTCTTAAAGAGTCCTGAGTCCAGATGTTGCTAAATTCTAAAAATCTCTAACATTCCTCTTTCTATGGTATGTTAAGATCATAACATCTTGTTCATGTTGAAAACGGTCTCCGACCTAGATTGCAGGTTTTCGGGCTGTCCCGAACACCTGTTAGGTGTACATCTTGAGTATAATTATATGTAAGATTTGAGAATGCTTGTTCAAGTCATACTTAAACACAGCAGATGGTGAATGATTAATGGAGCCTCAACACAGAATTGCTTAAATTATTTCAAATGGTATTAAAAAAGGTGCAAGTATATAGATATTAAGTCACAAAATACAGTTTATAAAGATGCAACATTGTGTATATCAAGAACAATGCAGTGCCTTTCTATGTCACCATAGAAATCAATGTAATCTAGTCTACACACTTGATACTGTGGATTATACAAGTCCTCCTAACATGTAACAAGAAACCAGACCATAGCTCGTGCTGGTTTAGAAGGGAAGCAACAGCAATAAAAATGTCAATTTAGAATCGTTAACCTTCCAAAGGTTTTCAATTTCTTTGTAGCCTTTGGCCTCAGTAATCAAACAAGGGAAATGCCATTTGAAGAATATCGAATCCTCCAAGGGTCAGCAGAAAACAGGTGGAGAAACATAAAAATGTTCTTTGGCATCATTTATCAACCCATGTGTAAAACTTAATGTACTTGATTTCTAAATCTTTACTACATGTAGAAAAGGTTTTAGTATAAACTTTGTACACATTCACCACAGGTTTTTACCATGGCTGTGTTCACAGGAATCCACTTTACATATGGCATAAAGAAAAGCTCTAACTAGCCCTATTTGGTGTAAAAAGCTAATTTAGTATCATTATTGGAGGGAATCTCATTATTCTGAACCCAAATTACTTGAACTAGAGACAGTTGCACACGGGAGGTCCACGAAGGGGAAGAAATCTATACACACTTTTTTCCCTTGTTAATTCGTGAAAAATATTAAGATGATTGTTTGCATCAAGAAAAAGTACATGGAAGAAATAACTTTTTTGTGAAACAAAATCAACATCCACAATCTTCTTTAACAACTGAGACAAAATGGTACCATTCCACCTTGAGTGGGTTCACCAAATAAGGATTTTAAGATTTAATATTTGCTGTATGGGGGGCAATATTTATGTTAGTGCTATTGCTATATGGGTCAATTGCAGTGTGCTTAGCTGGAATTTAAACCTCTAGACCATAGAACTGCATTACAACTGGAACGGCTAATCCTTATTCCCGCAGTTTGTTGTGATGCAGTTCTGTGGTCTTGAGGTTTGAACTCCAGCTAAGTGCACTGGAATTGATCCAATTAGTTTTATCATGAACTTATTTGTTTATTGTACTTTTCTTGTATTTTTTTAAGAACAATTACAAAATGCTGACCATTTGAAAGTTGGCTAACCATTTATTCCTCATAAGTTACTTCTCAACTGGTTGTTCATAATTGCTGCAGCAGCATTGTTCAGCCACAAGGAAATGTTCCTGTGCATAAACATTTATGAACATAATATTTATGATGGTAGAAGCCTTCTCTCAAAATGCTTTTTTGATGAATCACATACTTTCCTCAAATATCCTACAGAGAGATGAGGATGAAATGTGTAAGTATACATAGAGCTGCTAAGTGGAATGAGAGAGGGTGCAATGTAGTCTAATGTTTGTCACCGATTTCTGGAGATTGCAAACATGGCAAAACAAATTCAATATTCACAAGACTGAAAGATGAAATGAAATAAATCTGACCGTTTTAAATATGAGGAACCAAGTATGGAATTTCATTTTCTCACTTTTCCAATCTTAGTTCTCCCCTGACAGATTTGAAAAAATATGGGTAATAATCAGGCAAAACCAGCAACTGCAGGGCATTTTTTTTTACTAGCACAAGACTACCAGCCCAATAAAAGACAGACAGGGAAGCCCTAAGAAAACCTTGGCTTTTGGTCTAGTTTTATGTGACAACCTGAGACTTGTGTGAAAATACTGAAGATTCTATTTACTTTTGCTGAAAATAAAGATGAATTTCTTTTGGTCTGAAGGATGCTGTGCTCCGCTGGCTGTCCAAACATTCTTCAGTTTTTCAGTGGTCAGTACCTTATCAGTTACCAAGAAAGTATCACTATATTTTCTTGTACTTTAGTGCGAAAGTGGAAACGTGTAAATGTGGCCAGTGTCAAACAATGCATGACCTTTGTCCCCATATTTGACTTGCAATGAAAAGAAAAACCCGAACATTTTTCTAGGTTAAAATGCAAGGACCAGTATCGATTGACGTTAATATATTTAATTTAATCCTTTTTGAAAGTGTTTGCACCTTAACCTTCAAAACCGAATTCATAGCACTCTTAGGGGTCGATTTACTAAAGTTTTGTGTGTAAAGAAACGTGTAAAACTGTTACCACCCGCAAAAAATTGTCCAAGGTGATCAACTAACGAGGTGTTAAGAGGATTGCATATGCTAAATTTGAAAAATACCTTCTCATTTTTTGGGTTAGCCTGAATGAATATGCTAAATTGGGCGTCCCTACATTATTTTGCACTTAAGCCCGAAAGGAAGTTTTGGAAAGGTATTTGCGGGTGCATTTTAGTACAAATGGAAAGCATGTATTAAGACACGGAATCGATAACATCATGGCTGTCATTGTAGCAAGACACATACGGGTGTGTTTGGAATATTCATAACTGAATTCTGAATGATTGCATAACAATGGGGGCTATTTAACTGGCCCATTCTGGCTGATGCTGAAAATACACAAGAAGATAATTTGTGGATAGCCTAGCCTACATACTGTAGGTCACATCATGAACAATAAGAATATTTATTTTTTATCATGAAGCAAATCGTGTTACGGAATAGAAGAGTAACTATTATTTGAATCAAACAATACAATGTCTATTATAACAAACAGTGAATAACAAGCAAATCAAAACTTTATAAAAAATAAAGCCCATGATCAAATGGAAATGGATTTTATGTGCCACGGCGCAAGTAAGCTTAGTGCTAGTAAGCATAGTTATGATAATTTCAGTCCTGACAAACATCTGTAACTCCCGGCAGAAACTAAGAGACATCCAGTGAAACAGTTTGTACTAAACCGCCAGCTCGTTCAGTGTAATAGTAGCCTATACCCTGCACTAAAACAAATACTATAAAAATGGCAACATTGCTGCCAGTCTTTTCACTTATTTTTCTTATTGTAACCATTCAAAACACAGAATCGTCATTTCTCATTTAAATATGGCTTTTTGCGGAGTTGGCTAATTTACATAATGACTGTTAGTTGATCACCACCCACAAAGTGTGCAAATACTTTGGCTGCTCCCACAAAATAACACCCCTTATTTGGGATCTTAGTAAATCGACTCCTTAGTTTTGCCGTGCAGAAACATTTACTTGAGTAATTTAAAATCTGAAGTAAAGGTAGAAAAGGCATGCCTTAATTTACTTTTTAACTCATTAAAATTCAGTGGGCCTCATTTATCAATATGGTCGTACAAATGAGCATATATTTGAGTGTACCAGCTTGCGTACGAAAATCTCACGTGATTCATCAAACTTGCACAAACCACTGATCTGAGTAAACGTGTTCGCAGGTCTATAAATCAGACATGATCTTATATTAGGAAGCACGTAGGCCTACACATCGTTATCAATTACCATACTCCCACGCCCATTTACTACCATATTTGGTGAGGTAGGCTACCTCTTTTAAAACGCACATGCCAAAGTGGTTTTCTTATACCCTTTCAGAAGCAACGACCCGGGTAAAATCTGTGTTTGCCGGGTCAACCCACGTTATCCGACACGGGTCCGCGACCCTCCTCACGACCTTGGCCGGATATGGCTAGGCTTTGATGGGAAACTGGTGACACAGGTTACTCTATGCAGCACAGTTATCTGATCAAACCTCGATCTTGTCATGTCTTTAACTTGTGCAGAAACAAAGTTCAGCCTAACTTTCATATAAATGTTGAAGATCGTAGGCTGTTCATGTGAATGTATATTAGAATATATTCGCTAGCTAGATTCACAGCTGCAAGAAGACGATTGCTCAGTTGTCACAGGTAAATAAGCTATGTAACAATGAATAGCCTATTAAACAACAAATAATACATTGCTTAAAATGTTTTGTGACAGTGTTTACATAAAAGCATTTGCAAGATTTGTAGCACACCACTGGGCTATCGCTTCAAGAGTTAACGTACAAGGTTAAGCCAGCATAATGCCAAATGCCAGCTGACTACCAAACTAGTTGTATTAGCAGGAAAAAATTGAATGTGTAGCCTGTAGAAGTCAAATTTCAGACCCGGGTCTTGTGTGAACAGGGAGGACCCAGGATTTACCTGTGACCATAGTGTGGTGTGAATGGATCTATATTCCATGTCAATCCCCGGTGTGTGAAAGGGGTATTGGTATTCTAGGCCATGGCGGGCAACTATGAGGGTGAAATTGAAATACTTCTAAATGAAGTACATGAAAATAAACATGCTTTTTGGGAGCGTTGGTAGTGGTGTGCAGCCTAACTCAAAAGCCACTATGTGGCAGAGGATAACCAGGGCTATAAATAGTGCTTCCTCTGAAACTAACTACAGCTGAGATTTTCTTAGCTCACACAAATTAAACAAGCCCTGTAACTTGGGCCTGTGTTATTTCATCTTACCATCTGAAGAGAATGTGTTCATTCAAACTTTGCGTCACATCAAAGTGTCAAATGGCAATCATTTATAGTGGAATTAATCTGAAATTCAGCTGTTACACTTACTTTAAAAATGTATACACTATATGTCTGCGTGACTGCTACCATCAATATACTATAGCAATCTGCTGAGATATCATACCTGTCAACCTGCATTTCAAAGCTTCAAAATTATATAACATGACCATCTGTTGAATGGCTATACTGGACAAGCGAGTTTGTATTAACAGGTTGTGACGTCCTTTCATCTGCCTATACCGAGGTGTCAAAAAAGTTGCATTTTGAGACTGTTTTAGCTGCCCCATAGAAGTGAATGGAGAGCGACAAATACCCTATTCTGGATTATCACCCCAGGGGAGCACAGGGCAACTAATGAACATATTTCGCCACTATTTGGACTCATATCATGGCCAGGTAACTACACAAGCCAAAGTTCTACCAAACTTCAGTTGTGCTTTAAATGTTAAAAGTTAATGTACAGCATTGTTTAAATTAGTTTCCGAGGAGCACTTGCATATGCCAGTGCTGGCTAGCTAGCTACACTTCAGTAGTTACATTTTTTTACGTTTTAACCAAACTGACATGAAGTTAGTAAGCTAGCTATCCATGCAGCTGGGTTAATGTAGCTGTAGGTAGCCAGCTGTATGAATGTAAACAAACTTCTGGTTATGTAGCTGACTATACCATGTTGTGGTTAAAGAGTAACATTAACAGTGACAAGTTGAGTTTTATGGCCTACCTGGTAGTCACTTAGCTGAGTCATGAAACGATATTATGTGGGGTTTACATGCAAAATGAGAATGCATTTCAGTAATATAAATGAGCTTCCCACAAAGATTATACAGCTGTAAAATAAATAAAAGAAAGAACATTGTTTGGCAATTATTAGTTTGCAAACAAGCTAGCTTCTACACAACAAAGATGGTAACAAATAAGTTTTGAAAAACATGTTCTATTGGCTGAAATAGCATCACGTGCACTTCCTTACATGTCCAAAAGCATCACATGTTCACATCCTTATACACTACTCACAAAAAGTTAGGGATATTTGGCTTTCGGGTGAAATTTATGGAAAATGTAAGTTCACGCTACAGTGATATTATACGTATCATGAAAGTAGGGCATTTAAGTAGAAGTATGCAATGGTGATTTCCTCATCTCAAACAATTTATTGAAACAAAAGCCAACAACAGTGGTGGGTATACCACAACAAAAATGTCAATGTCTCAATAACTTGTCATGTGCCCTTGAGCATCAATTACAGCTTGACAACGACGTCTCATGCTGTTCACAAGTCAACTTATTGTCTGCTGAGGCATGGCATCCCACTCTTCTTGAAGGGCGGCCCTCAGGTCATTGAGGTTCTGGGGTACAGAGTTACGAGCCCCTACACGGTGAGTCAGCTGATCCCATAGGTTTTCTATGGGATTCAGGTCTGGAGAAAGTGCAGGCCACTCCATTTGAGGTACCCCAGTCTCCAGCAGCCTTTCCCTAATGATGCGACCTCGATGAGCTGGAGCATTGTTGTCCATGAAGATGAAATTAGGCCTGTGTTGTTCATGCAGGGGCACAATGACTGGATTAATGATGTTATTCAGGTAGTATGGGCTTGTCACTGTACCATTCACAAAGTGTAGGGCAGTTCTGTATTGACTAGACACACCTGCCCACACTGTAACACCGCCACCACCAAAGGGTCGTCTGGTGACAACAGTGGCTGATGCATAGCGCTCTCCTTGACGTCTCCAACATCGTTGGCGGCTATCATTTCTGCTCAACGTGAATCGACTTTCATCAGAGAACAGCACTGAGGCCCACTGGTCCCTCGTCCAGCGTAAATGCTCCCTGGCCCATGCAAGACGATGACGCCTGTGCCTGGTGGTGTGGTCAGGTACCCTTGCAGGTCGTCTAGCACGCAGACCACGCTGATGTAAACGGTTTCGAATGGTCTGACGTGACACTTGGGTGCCTCTCACCTCCCTTAAATGTGCCTGGAGTTGAGTGGCATTCATCATCCGGTTCCGCAGGGCACTGTTCACAATGAAGCGGTCATCAGTGTGGGATGTGGCCAAAGGACGTCCACTTCTATGCCTTTCTGTGACTCTTCCAGTCCCTCTGTATCTCTGTTGCAACCTGCTGATGACACTCTGTGACACTCTAAGCTCAGTGGCCACTTCCCTCTGAGAACATCCTGTTTGAAGCCTCGCAATGGCGAGGTACTGTTGATCAATTGTTAGGTGTCGTCTTGGTCTCATGATGTCAAAATGTGAACAGCATGATGAAGAGGACTGTTTAAATACCAATTCTAATTGAACCAGGAAATTTATTGGTCGATTCATGGATCAAACACCTGTTGTGAATTTTGCCGTTCAGCTCCTTGTTAGAGAACAGCAAGTTGTGCAAAAAGTACTGAAACATTGAATAGTTGGACATGTGCATTCAAAAGTTTAGAGAAGGTCAAATTAATTTCACCTGTAAAGGTTATAGTGCATTTTAGGTTCATCCTGAAATTTCACCCGAAAGCCGAATATCCCTAACTTTTTGTGAGTAGTGTATGTCATTCATTTTGCCTGTGTATCCTCAATTGGCTACTTTGATCAGAGGACTTTGATCAGATGTTATTGGCAGATATACCTAAATCTCCAATGGGGAGAATATTCTTTGTGGGCCTTTCCTGGAGCATTTGTGATGACGAAATCGGCAAGAACCTGAACCCGAACCCGAACCCAAGTTTGGGGCTTTATTATGTGAATGTGTGAAGTTGTATCTGAATTCTGTGTGATTACATGAGGTCAGAAGGCACAGAAGTTAATGTGTTTAAGTGCTGAGAGTCTGTGGTCATTGTGTTTATTTCTGTAGGAAACCCTGAAAAGTTCAAAACACTCAGTGCTGTATAGGTATGGGGCATGCCCCACCAAGCTGTGACTTGGTGGATGGCATAACTGCCATCCCAATTACTGTCATTGTATATGGGCAGATTGTAAATGTGCAGATTCGTTGCATTGCAGCTCTTGAGAATGCCCTTGATCAGACTTGACCATTCCAGATGGATTTTCAAATGAAAAAAGATAACGCTATGTTGCTGCAACAACAAAACCTTGGAAGATTGGCAGCAGCAGTGAGTGTGAGATAAATACTTGCAGAATGTTTTAGTTCGGTTTTGTTTCAATTAATATCTATAAAAATAAAAAAGTAATAAAATGAATTGTTCAAAGTTATATATGTACAAATCTGATTTGTAGATTCAAAAATGTTTTCCTATCAATCATTATTGAGTTATTTGGAGGCCCTCTTCTCTGGAAAGGAAAGCCTGGCTAATAAAATGAAATATCCAGTAAGAACCTTGCTTATCACTGGAATGGCAAAAAAACATCCTCTCATCTAACCTTTTACTTGAGAATCCAGTCTTCTGTAATAATATAAGCATGTTCTCCTGTAAACATGCTGGGGCTCAGTGGTTTGGACAAATACCTACATGCTCAATTCAGTTGATGATGGATGACTGCAGATGTTTCTTCTTTAACATTTACCGAGAAACCATATGCTTTTTTAGACAATTTTGAACTAGAGTTTTTTTCTTTTCTTTTTTTTTGCAAGGGTTGGCATATATTTAAGATGTCAGTACTCCTTGGAGGCACAGAAGCCTTTTCTGGGATTGCTTAGGAGTCACATTTCTGCACCTTTTGCTCCAGCTAACTGTCAAACGTGGCGTGTAAATAACAGCCTATTCATTTCTCAAGTGTTGCTTTTATGATATGTTCGTTACACCCCCCCCTCACCCCCCACCCCCAGTCTACAGCTACTCAGTATCACAGCACTTTCATTGGTCAGTCAGGAGGCAGCCCGGAGCCAATCCCAGTCTGTCTAACAGCATGCCCCTGCCGTGTGATGTGCCTTTTGTTTTTAATTATCAAGGCGCCATTTAAAAATGTTGTCCTACTTGGCTTGACACAGTGGGTTCTGAGGGGAGCTCAAAGGTAGGGTGGCCAGGTCCAAGTAGACAGAAGCCCCCAGAACTCACATCTAAGGTAAGGGCTCCTCACTCTCTCCAGAGATCCTAGAGGTTTCAAGGGCTAAGGGTCTCGCAGCTTTAACTGAACACAGGTAAGTTCTGCATTCAGTGCCACTCAGGCTCATTTTCATTGAGGGATTAAATGGTATAATCTTGAACATTTTTTCAAGGTTTGCTTAATTTCTGAGCTAAGCAGAATGCATGCAGTCATTATTCTAACAATATGGATGAGTTTAGAGAAAGTATAGGTTTATTGGATGTATATGAAAAGAAAGCTTCAGGTTCAAATCCAAAATTGGATATTGCTGTAGGGCTGCAAGATATTGTACTACAGTGCTATAGTACTACTGCCTGAACTTTTTACAAACATTGTGCTGTATAGTGTATAATTTATTTTTCATTTTGGATTTACAAATAAATAGTCCAGTGTTCACTACTTTAAGTAGAAGAAAAAATGCTTATTAAATATAACTAAATATAGACTTGCACTGAAATTAATTTGAAGTGCTATCTGATTGAAGAGTGTCTCCAAATTCAAACATATTTGCAGGTTCCCAGATTGGAGCTGATAGGTCTTACTTAAAACGATCAGTTTCAACAAAAACCTTGTAAAAAACACTTAAGCAGGTGATGTCTGGAGTATTAAGATTAAGAACATAATACCATGTCATAGTTACTTTTTAATTTCAAGTAAAGGCTGGGTACATAAGTTATGTATACTTTTTACCCAAGGCAGTATTGTGACTGCATTCACATTTAATTAGGCTTATGTTGTCTGAGCATTTTCACAATTAAAAACATGGTATGTATTGTATGCCAGGGGTCCCAAATCTTATCCAGAAAGGGCCAGTGTAGATGCAGGCTTTAGTTCCAATCAAGTAGTTACACACCAGATTCTACTAATCAACCACTAGAGTGTTTTCTAAGGACCTTCATTAGTAGAATCAGGTGTGTTCCTGCTTGGTTGGAACAAAAGCCTGCACCCACACCGACCCTTTCTGGATAAGATTGAGGACCCCAGTTGTATGTACTTAATATTTAGGGAAACAGGCTCTAAACGGTACCACTTTCAATTATATCAGCATTACTCAGCAAATAGACTTTACACCGACGCACACAATAGGTTCATATTTTAGCGACCGACTGCTCAAAGTTTGAAAGTACTGCACATTCATATTTTAAGGATGCACCACAATGCATCTGAACTTTAACATTGCTGAACTTGCTAACATGGATTTTTATATGGATACCTAAATTGATGGATACCATTAATGCACTTCTTAAACCATCCGAGTAGGCTATTTCTGTATGATTTAGAGTCAATCGGAAACACATAAACATTTATGCCGGTCGCTGTAATGCATTTATACAAAGTAGGCTCTTTCTTTAGACATCTGTCTTGCCTGTATTTTTACCATGAAACGGAAAAAAAAACGTCCTACACAACTTCCTGTTTGTTAACTGAACATTTTGTGATTAACGACCGGAGTCTCCAACTTGAAACAATTTAGGATCCTATTAAAACAATCTAGCCTATACCGACCCGCCAATTGAGAACGTTTGTTAATTCATAACAGATGTTCTCAATTGAAGTTTCCTTTACGATGTCTGGAATATCTGAGATTGACGACCATCTTTCTTTGGTGCTGAACGGATAGCGCCCAACATAGCTATGGTTCAATAATACTAGTACGTCGTACGTCGTTGGAGTTGTAATGTAACGGAACATTATTGGAGACTTCGTACTAAATAAAAGTTGTCCTGCCATCTGGTTTCAAATGCCAAACTTCTATTTTCTTGTAGAAACGGCTGAAAGCTGACAATGGCACGAGCAGGACGGCTAACGTTTTCCTTCATGGTTACGGGCGTGCTGCTTGCAACCGCGTTATTACCAGGTGAGACCAATAATTCACTTACATTTCAAGTTTGAGTTTGCTAGTAAGGTCGCCCCTCTCCCCATTGATTCGGCCAGACTAGAGGCGAAACAGCGGTTCAAATAACAAATTATTTTCCGTATTGAAAATGTTCAAACCAGTAGCCTATCACATGGCACTCTGGCAGAATGCGAGTGGAGAAGGTGCACTGCTTTGTTGTGGCTTAGGCCTACCTGCATGTGGGAGCGTGGAAAAGTGTTTTGCACTTAACAGCTAAAACAGAACGTTTCACCTTTATTGAAAAGTATCAGTTACCAGGGGGAAACGGCAAAGATCAAAAGGTTTCCATAAAGCAACATGCTATTTGTGTATGCCTGCTGGAATAAGTAAACTGCTCTCTACACAATAGAAATATGAACCAAATTAATTTCTGCCAATACGTTTTTGCTAGTCAGCAGGAAGAACATGCTTTCCAAATGGTCCTGCCCCAAATGTTCCACAGCACTCTTGTTAAAATTAATTAATATATAATGCAGGTAGTGTTCACCAGATTTGTTTATTTTAAAGTAGTAGGCCTACACCTTTTCTCATAGAATTATGCTGCTGACTCCACAATTCCCTCTTTGCTATAAATCTCCCCAGTTATGGAGCCACAGGTAGAAGTATGGACAATATAATATTGTCCATTCCACCGCCCCCCCCCCCCCCCCTTTTTTTTTTTTACGATGCAGTAAGTAATTGTGCTTGCCTTTGGGCACTTTGCCTACACTTTGTAATTTTATAGTTGTACCTCCAGTAGGCTTCAGTAGCACACATCCCCCACTGACCTTGTTCTAAGCACTGTAATGTAGTGTTTGAGATTAATCCACATGACACTGTCTGCATCTGCTCCAGCATGGAAACTACTTCGCCGCATGTTCCAAAGGGCTTATTAGCAGGTAAGCATTTTTCTTCATTTGAAACATGCAACATCTGGTTCTGATGACTCCTTCTAATGTCCCTCACAGACTTTCTGGGGGCTGGTCCAGTGGGGGAGCGACTGAAAGGAGACCGTAAATATACCGTTTTTTTGTTTGTTTTAAAAAAAATAAAATAAATAACTGTTTTACAATTTGATTATATAGTCACTGACTAATATAAAGACAGTCACACTGGAATTGGCAGGTACTTTGATGTGGCTTACTTGCATCACAAAAATTTCAAGATATTTACTGAATTATCTATCTATTTTTATTTTTTTGATGGAAACATATATATTTCATTGATATGCATTGCAGCTGTTATCAGGCATCATGGTTTTACAATTTGTTAAAATGTTAGAAGGACCTGCTGTATTTATACAGTCAGGTTTTGTCACTTAAAACCCGCAAGTACTTGAATACATTATTGTGTTCAAGTTGTCATGACCAAAAATGTACATTTGAAATACAAAACCAATGGAATTTTGGTTTGGAGGGTCTACCATCCAGGATGATCTTGGGACTTGCCTGGGACATGAGGTGAGGGTATCTGCAAATATACCTTTTGCTGTGGATTCTAGTGGGAGATGCAGCACCGGAAGAGGAGGCCGGCAGTCTGTCTGTCTTGAAGAAACTGACCCGGAACAGGAGGAACGTCAGCTGGTACAGGCGGCTGCCAGACTTCTGGACCTGGTACAAATTTTTCATGGAGACTGGGAACCAGGAGGGGGTGAGTACACCACTGCCCCAGACCTCCTGATGTCCTAATCGGTAATCCAGGGCTTGCAAAATGTTGTTTGCATGGGACATAATATGATAAATTTCAGACATTTCTTTGGTTTAATGATTTCAAGAGCCAGGAAAAGAGTTTGTTTAGTCCATGAGAGTAATTAAATGGTTTCACAGTGCCTCTGGTGCACTGAAACCCAACCACCATTTAGCCAGGGAGGGCCAGAGCTGGCCCCCTAGCCCTTATTTATACACACAGCTCATCACACATCCATGGATTAATTACTGCTTCCACTTCAGTTTGTTTTTCTATATGGACAAAGAAATAACCAGCAAATATAAGAATACTGTGATCTGGCCTCCAAAAATAATGGAGCTTTTTTATGTCAGGGTTAGGGAATACTTTTCTAGGTTTTCCAGCTTTGGGCTATTGGTTCCTGTGTTTTTCAGTGAATTGGTGGCGGTGAGGGGGTTGCAGTGGTCGTCAAAGTTGAAATGTGAATTGCTGTGTAACAAGCTGTGTAACATGTTTATAAATGGCGCGATACAAAATACATACTGACTGATTTACTCATTGATTTAATCAATTGCAGAGGGTGCCCCACACTGATGTTCCAAAAACAAAAAACAAAATTCCTTTTTTTGGTGCTAACTCTTGCTCAACTGTATTTCTTTTGTCACCAGGTGGAGGATCTTGACCGTGTTTACCTCAATTACCTTCAGAACAAACATCGGGTGGATGAGGGCGGCCCCGCCTTCAACCACTACCTCCAGCACCTGGGGGAGATCTATAAATTGTGCGCCGACTCCGACGACCCAGAATGCCTTGCTGAGCACACGAGCAAACCCAAGGCTAAGGTTGTGATGCCCAAGCCGGCTCCGGTGAGGGCCACCTGTGACCCGTTTACAGATCCCTATTGCCTTTTTGCCAGAATGGTGGCCTCCAAACTTCCCCCCGCAGCCCCGGCCCCGCCCCCAGCCCCAGTCAAAGGTCCTGCCCCCATTCTAACTCCCCTGATACCCCTGCCTGGCAAAGCTCCCCTGGGTTACTACTACGCCCCAGTTCTCGAACCCTTCCTGTCGGCCGAACAGCGGGGTGAGCTTCTGCGCATCTGCAACCCTTCTGACGTTGAGTGCCTGCAGTATCACCTGCGTGCTGCATTTGGCTATAGGCCGGCTGCTGGACCCGCCCCCTCCTATGCGCACCTGGGCTGTGACCCAAAGAAGAACCCATTCTGCAAACCCACCTTGGTGCAGAAGGCCCCATCGGGACTCTACCACCTGTTCCCGACCTGTGACCCAGAGTTTGACCCCTTCTGCAAGCCAGGCGCAATGGCCCCCGCTGCTCAAACTGCAGAGAAGTCTGACGAGGCCCCCAAAGAGCAGAGCTGCAACCCGCTCTTTGACGACAACTGCAACCCCCTCACTGCCACCAAGCTGGCCGGTATCACCAGGCCTGTCTTAGAGTACACCCCCAAGGAGCAGCCTGCCTTGAACCTCGCCTGCGACCCTCGCTATGATCCCTACTGCCTCATCGGCGCCGCTGCCGCCCTGCTGAAGCCGCCACCGCCCCTGCCCCAGGACCAGACTCGCCCCCGCTTGGGCTTCAAGGGCAAGACCAAGGAAGGCTATGACTGCTACCTGTTCTACGACGAGGGCTGCTTCCCGCCAAGCTCCAAGGGTGACGACAAGGCCCCCGAAGCCCCTGCCTCCGACGGCCCTGACTGCCACCCCTTTGACCCCACCTGCGGGAGGTTTGCCCCCCAGCCCTTAAGTGCCCCTGAGCCCGGCAAACCGGCCAAGAATGGCGTGATCGAGCCCCACCCCGACTGTGACCCAGAGTACGACTATAACTGCCGTCTGCATCGCCCCGATCCCGAGGCCGCCGCCCTCACGGCAGAGGAGGCGCCCCAGGAGAACCAGGCGGCGGAGGAGCCCAAGGAAGAGGCCGTCCATCAGGAGGAGCCTCTCCAGGAGGCTCCCGGGTTTGACCCCTACCAGAGCGGGCAGGGAGACCCCTTCGCTGGCTATGTGGCCCAGGACCACGCTGTCCCTCGCTTTGAAGACTTCCTTAGGGGATATGCGGACCAGTATGGTAGATACGACTCTTTTGCTGGAGGTTACAAGAAGAAATAAGAACACACTAAGAAAAAAGCAGGAACCCTGTAATATGTGCAAGATGCGTGCTACACACAAATCACACACCCACCCACACACACACACACACACACACACACACACACACACAGATCAAAAGGAAAACCTGGCCAGTCTCATCTATACCACGGGCCTGTGCTGCAAAGGCAGTAGGCCGAGGGGAGGTGGGGTGTGAGGCGTCTGCATCAGTGAATCTGATTCACTCAGTCACAGTACATGAAGTTCATACCATTGCTGTCTGATGTGTGTGGAAAATAACCACACAACGAACATTCTCATAGAATCTCATTGGTCCTCTGGCCGAAGATACGACCACGGGAAACCCGTCTTGCCTCGTGTTTTTAAAAACCCAATGTCTGTAGTTATGAGCCTTTGCATTCTTGTGATTTTTAAATTAGGGGTAGCATACATGAATATGGTTTAACCTGGAATTGAATTATCCTCAGTGGTATGTTGTCCATTTACTTTTTATTGTTATGGATCCCTTCCTGAATAATATTTAATTTTGTCCTCTAAGCTTTCGCTTAAAATGTGTATTTACGAACCTCAAGAATCTGCTTTGTTTGTTTGTTTGTCGCTAATATAAGTTTTCTTTTTGAATGTCACGAATAAAAAGCTTTGAAAAAAGTTATTTTCTGTTTAAGTCTTCATGGCTTCATCATCTTTGGCCTATGTGGTTCACCAAAAACGTTTATCCCTTCTGAAAAAAATGTGTCTGCTTGTTTGTGAGACAAAGAATATGAAACACAAAATATAAGGAATGCTACGTATCGTGAAATATATTAATTGCTACCATCATTATATGCATAAATTTACAGGACATTTTTGAAAATTAACATCATCATACTACAATAAATGCATAAATCATCAACTGAATATTTTGCTTAATTTCACCCATATTTTATATACGTATATATATATATATTTTTTTAGCATGATTTAGCTTTGCTGATTAAATTGATAGCTATATTTAGTCTGAAAGCCATGTGGCTTCCCTCCAAAGTATTGTTAATGCAACCTGGAGGGCTGCAGGTTACTATCCTTCAGATCCTGAGGCTGGAGCCCTGCTTCCAACTTCAACAACAGGAGGTTATTATGGACAACAAGTACACATAGATTAAAAAAGTAACCAGCTAAAGTGGCCCGTCCATGACAGTACATGGAGTCATACAGGTTCAACTGTATTCATCTCTATTTATTCTAATGGGAGATGTGCTTGTGGTGTTCTTAGGTACTTAGGTCAGCCTCCTGGGTTTGTTGCCTCCTGTTGTGGCATATCTCCTTCCTAATTCATTATAAATCAGGCTTAAGTTTAACGTGTGGTTTTTCGCAGAGGAACTCACGAATTTCACAATAGTAAATGAAAATAAAAATACATTTTTGGGTCGAAACTAAAGGCAGTACAAACTTATTACCTGCTGATTGACGTATCTGCTTTCGAATGCAGCAGATATTCTGAGCTAGGCCAATGACAGGGCTGTGATAGGGGACTGTAAAATCAGAACAGGTCTGTCTGAGAGTGCCACCAGATTATAGCTCCATACAGTACACACTCACACCACTGTATGGACAATGTGTCAGTTGCTATATGTGTGTGTACGGTACACACACGCACAGCTGGGACAGATGTGCTCATTCAGTCTACTGAAAGCAATTTCCCGGTGATTTCTCAAACACTAAGGAAGGAGGACGCATCATAGGCCCTGAGAATCAACACTGAACACAATCAAAATAAAAGACCACAATCCAGATTTGCTGAGATTTGAGTGCAACATGGCGCCACGTAACCGATGAAAGCCGGCAAACACTGACTTTTGGAAGGTTGGTAGATGCATGTCAAACTAAATTCAATACCAATGCACTGTTAATGCACCGACTGCTTTTCACATTGTCAAAAGATTCTGTGCTTTTCTGAAATAAAAGCATCTTTGTTAAAAAACGTCACTAACGCAGTTACAGAATTCAATAAAGGAAGATGAAAAACTGATAATAACTGATAATAATGAAGGGCAAATCTAAATAATTGTTTAAATATAACAATGGAATGCTTGAGTCCTTCTACAAGACAGGAAGGCAGAAACTGCAGACCATGTAACTCCATGGGTACTGTATACCTTCCGCCGCCGGCACTTCGGAACCCCCGACCACTCAGAGCGAGTCTGGAGCAGCGCTGAGCATCGCCACAACTGTTCACGTGCTGACAGCTTTAAAGTTTAAAGCCTTAGCCAGGAGCCCTAATGACTACCTTTTCCCCACCGAGCGTGTATGTGTAAAAGCTTGTGGAAACATTTGCAGTAATTGTAGGTGCTGTCTTGTAAATTCTGCCCATTCTTTGCACTTTTGAGGCATCTGGAGGCGTGCTGACGTGTGGAAAGATAATCGCAAAAACGTATAGCTCGCTAACATTTGTACCTGAGCACATCTAAATGATATTTGGAAGGAGACTTCGCCCAAATTCTTTTTCAACACAGCAAGTTGTATCAATATGTAACTCAATCAAACTCCCAATTGTTAAAACCTGCTTGCCTCAGTGATTTATGGTTGTGAGCATAAAACTGCATAGATGCAACATTATAAGTAAGCGTTTGAATCCTATATTCTCCTGCAATAAGTGCAAGCGAAAGATGTATATTAAACAATTAAAGTGTGATCGATTGGATATTGGCCTTGTATAACCGACCTTGCAAACTTCCAACTAAATGCAAATGGGATCCGGAGATCATCTGGCTATGGGGCGAGAATGAACATGCTGCCTAACCTTGAGGATGGCAGATGCTAGGGTTTGATTTTGCATGGGGAAAACAAACAGTTGCTGTGGTTCATCAGAACCCTGGCACACTGCGCTACAAAGCAACTGGTGTCAAATAGCCTGGCTTGGCTGCAGGTTGGCTGGATGCTCGCTGAAGTCTCAGGGGAGCACTGGCAACGAGATTAAACAGCACTGAGGACCGTACATGAGTTGGAAAAAAATAAATAAAAATGGCATTTATCATTAAAAATGATACTCTAGATAGATCTGCTCGCATGTTCCAGTCATTTTCATTCCAGTGATTAATCTGAAGGTCAGTTTGTCCATGTTGTGTTTCTGAAAGTGAACCTTAAAGACCTTAAAATAGTCTATAACGGGGAGGCTGGTGTTCTGTGAAAAATATTTTCTCCCATAAACTACATTTTGCTCTAAAAGGCTGCACTTTGCTGCCCCTTGCAGTTTAATAAAGGAAATAACATGCAGAACTTTATTTGCAGAGATTTTTTTCAATTTAAGACAACCTTAATGTTAAAGAACATATTGTATTTCCATGATTGTAAAAATGATAAAATCTTTAAAATATTATACATATAAATATATTATGCAACTTAACCTTAATATCATACAGATATATGCATATATTATACGTACAATAAAACATATAGGTATATATTTTATTGTTATTATCAGTACAATGTAACAGAAAACAATAAACTACACTTCATTATAAATATGCTGCTTTGCATACATGCCATCTAAGACAGCAATATTTTAAAGAAGATAAAATAAAACAATAAACAAATTGAACAATTGTGCTTTGTTGAAACATGTCCCATTGTCCCTCCCTTCAACTGCAATAATGCTACCAATTCACATCCTATAACGCCTAACGTTTTCCCTAACGGGAAAATAAAAGTTATTCTATTCTATTCTATTCTAAGTCACTGAATGTCAGACTCCATAGTCTCATTGTGAGAGCTTTTCTAAATGGTACGGGGGCACATGAGTTGACATATTCAGAGTGTCTTGCTTAGCCTGAGATTATATATCAGTCCATTTATAACATAATGAAATCTTATCGATTTGTTCTTTGATATTTTATTTCTCTACCTGTCTGTTTTTGAGCACCACCTTAATATGATATTTCTTTTTTATTTTTTCAGTTTTACTATCCCTCTGCTACCCAATGGTTGAACTCTGTCACCTTTTTAGAGTTAAGACTTCTTTCAAGACGTTTTTGCCCACATTGGCTTGAATTTTTTTCTTTTGTTTTTTTGACTTCCTCAAGAAAAATACCCACGAGACATGTTGTTTAACAATCTGATGGTAAATGCAGCTTAAAAACAACAAAAGAAAGAGATTGGTTATTTGATTTGCTATGTGCAGATGGTACTCTGTACTTCTCGAACAGATGACTGATCAGAATACTGCAACGAACAGTCACCACTCATTTCTACTTTTTCCCAAACAGATGATTGACAAGTGCCACTCACCTATCCCTAATAACAAATTAGTGCTTTATTGAGACACAGAGTCTTTGGACACATACGGATACAGCTCTTTGGACACATACAGATACAACTCTTCGAACACATAATGGATACAGCTCTTTGGACACATACAGATACAGCTCTTTGGACACATACAGATACAACTCTTCGGACACATAATGGATACAGCTCTTTGGACACATACAGATACAGCTCTTTGGACACATACAGATACAACTCTTCGAACACATAATGGATACAGCTCTTTGGACACATACAGATACAGCTCTTTGGACACATACGGATACAGCTCTTTGGACACATACAGATACAACTCTTCGGACACATAATGGATACAGCTCTTTGGACACATACGGATACAGCTCTTTGGACACATACAGATACAACTCTTCGGACACATAATGGATACAGCTCTTTGGACACATACAGATACAGCTCTTTGGACAGACACGGAAAATAACGGAACGTGGCTGGATTTGACAGTCAGATGCTATGTCTCCTTTAGCTGTAGATCCCATTTCTTTGACAACAACTAGCATAATTAGATTATCATGGTGGAGTAGGCAATACAAGAATGCTGTGTGCCTCCTCCATGACCTCGGTCATTAAAATAAAAATAAATGCACTGATATAAAATGGAATAAGCCATGGGACAGCTGGAAAGTTGAACAGTGGCCAGCAGATGGTTGAAAGGCCTGCTTGTAACCGGGCACTCCAACACGGGAGCTTGCGTGGGCATGGGTAGCTGACCATACCGCTGTTACAGCACCCTAGGGTTGCTCGATGATATTGTTTAGTTAGACGCTGGTCAAAGGAGTGTCCTTTGGTATCAGATTAAAATATGCATTTTTCTGTACACTTTTAAATCATCTCAATCTCAAACTTAATATACAGCACTTAAACATAGTACATAGTGACTGGCAGCTTAAAAATAATACACTCATGCCATGTTAAAAGGACAAAAAAAAAACTGTTGGCGCATTATGTTCAGCACCGTTGGAAGCGAAGCTCCCCGGTTGGCACAACGGGACCATGACTGTGACCGCCTCCGTCGTGCTCCGTCGCGCTCAGCGCCTCTGGCCGGTTGCCGGGGCGTCGGGGTACAGGAGGAACCCGGAAAAGGTGGAGTCGTTGGTGTTGTCGGCGTAGATCCCGCCGTGCTTCTCCTCCCCGTACACCTGCAGCCAGACCTTGTCCCCGGCCTCCAGGCGCAATATTATGGAGCCAGAGGCCTGGTCCAGGTTGTTCTCCTGGAACTGGTCGAAGGTGAACATGACCGCTTTGTCATTCCTGTACAGGCTGACCCGGGTGTCCCTGGGATAGATGGTGAGGTGGTAGGTGAAGAAATAAACGCCGGGGAAGGCGCAGAGGAACTTGCCGCCGGCGTCGTCGTAGTGGCGCTGCTCGTTGTAGAAGAGCTTGTCGAAGCAGATGGGCACATTGGCGGCGGACACGCGGCTGGTGAGGCCCACGCTGAACGCCGAACGGGGGGCAAGGGCGCTCTCCACCTGATCGCCTTTCAGCCCAGGGTTGCCCGGGAAACCCCGAGGCCCCTGTGGGCCGTCGCCACCTTTATCGCCTGGCTCTCCCTTTGCCCCTGGTTCACCTGCAGACACACAGTCATGTGAAGAGACTTTGAACCCCTTTCCCCTGGTAAAATGGAATAGAGGGTGAAAACCGAACGGCTCTTACCGGGAATGCCTTTTTCCCCATTGAGGCCTTCTTTCCCATCTCTGCCATCTCGCCCCGGGAGGCCGCTGTGCCCTGGGGTACCAGGTACCCCTCCCATCCACATGTGGCAGGCCTGCCTGTCATCTGGCTTACTGGCATGTGCCACAGGCTCTTCTGGTTCTGCTGCCTTTTTCTCTTCCACCTCCAGAGTAAACCCCAATTGTCCTGCCAGCAGCAGGCTGAGTACCAGGGTCCACAGCAGATTCATGGTGACTGATTTCTAACCTCTGGTACTGCAAGGACATTGGACGCCTTTAGCACACCGGCCCCCTCTACACACACATACATCTTTCCCCACTACTCAGTAAACACTACGATTCCCATCTTCCATCACTTCAAATATCAGATTTGAGGGCTGATACCAAAACCATTTATAATTTATATTGTAGTTGATGGTGAAAGCAGCAAGAAAAAACAGCGCTAAACATGGACGCTCTTTCTTGGCAGAGATTATGCACATTACATTCAGATTAATGTAGAGGCTGCACCATTACAAGCTAGTTCAAGTATTCTATTGCTAAAAAAGTACATCTGTTGTACATCTTGTGCATTATGGTGATTAAATTTTTTGTCTTCTTTTTCCGAAACATCTTCAGAACTATAGGCTGCTCTGGAAGAACTTTTACGGTGATCTGTGTCTGATCTCCGGAGGCACTCTGAAATACTTGCGTTGCCACCCCCATCCTCTCCCACTCCCATACGGATTAAGACGCAGGGCAGCTCATTGAGCTGACGTTAATCCGCAGTCTTTGCCTGATCACTGCGCGCCTCCGACGGTCGTTTCATGTGAGACGGTTTGAGACACAATCGCAACTCTCCCGATCCAGTCTCAAAGTTATTTTTAAATGGGTGACTGCTGTGAACTCTTGTACATTGCCTAAGGACACCTATTCTATAGGATGCAGCACATGCCATTGTCGTTCTTTTTTAGACATGCCACTTATTAACCGTAAATAGAAATAATTTAAGTGTCCTTTCAAAAGGCAACCCTTAACTGATATCCTGGAAAGCTGGAGCGTGTGAGAGTTTTCGATCCATAGGTATACCACCACACAACTAAAGTATATTCTTTGACAAAGCCAAGGATGACACCTATAAGACTGCTACAATTAACTACAGTCACACCAGATTTCCCCACATATGGTTTTTCACAGTGTTCATATGGCTGTGAATGCCAAATTCCAAAAAAACAAACGCTAAATTCCTGTTCCTAACTTTTTTACTGTCTTAAAAAAATAAAGCATCCCATTGCATGCCCTTGTGATCGGACCTATATATCCTACAGGCCATTTTTCTAAGAGCCCTGAACACAGTCCCCAAAGTAAATAGAGACGGACATCTTCTTACCTGCGTCTCGTTGTAGTGTCCTGTGTCCAGTGGCAGAGGATTCCAGCCCTTAGTCAGCAGCAAATCACTGGCGGGTAGCGACTGTCCTTGTAGCGCATCTGAAGCTTTCACCTCTAACCATTGCCCATGCTAAATTTATCCCTCCCCAAATGGAATTGCAGCTTGGTGACGTCTGTGGACGTTGGGCGCCCTATCAGTCCCTATCAGGGCTATCTGTGGCTCTATCAGGCAGAGGCTCAGGCCAACCACGTCCCTGCCAGCCTGCTCTCAAGTTAATGGACAAGGGAGTAGTGTAGCGGAGCCAATGTATTGGAGGGATTATAACACATACTGTACCTGTGTGTATATGTGAATGGGTCCTGGGGCAGGTGTCATGTGTGTGTGTTTGTGTGTGCCCGTGTCCATTTTCCTGCATACCCTGTTGAAGGTCTATTCAAAATCGGAAACATTTAGCACAGTCCAGGCACTTACGTTTGTGCTATGACGACAGCAGAAGCTTTTTTTCTGGAAAGCCTTTTAAATAGCTTATTGGCATAGAGATGGAATGTAATTATACTTTTGGATACCTGACGAACCCGGGATGCAAAAAACTTCTGCAGTTCTCAAACTCAAACTCAAAAGACATTTTTGCCTCTTGAACCATCCTCCTCATTGTGCATGAGAACAAACTACACTTGCATCTTCTTCCAGGCAGGTTCATCACAGCTCCAGTTGCTTTAAACTTCTAGGTAGTTTCAGACATGAAGCTATTTTTCTATAGCTATTGCCTGATTTATCAACAACCTCTTGTTTCATTTAATTTGTGTGTACTCATCCCATGTTGATGGATGACTAAAGGTTTTTGGCCTGTGTGTCACCTCATATTTATACTCCAGTGAAACAGGAAATTGAGAATAACGACATAATAGTTCCTAAACTCAGATGTGCTTACAAAAGTAAAATGTGAATGGGAATAAAATTTAATTAGGTTTTGTTTGCAACTATTTCTAGCATTGCAAATAATAATATAAAATAACTGTGACACGTTTTTAAAAATAAGATTGTATGGTTGATCTGATAAACAACAAAGAAGTTTTTTATAGCCTTTTTTGCACATTTTCCAGGGTTGATAATAATTCTGGTTGGCTCTGTATGTGAGAAATAAGTAGCCTCTTTGTCAACATTTTCTTTTCTAGTGCAGTAGCTCTAACTAATGGGGTGCATAACTACTGTAAAAGATAAACTTACAGGATATCTCGCTGATATCCTCCAGAGAAGGTCACCAATGGTCCATTGTCCTCCTCCTGCATCTTCAAGCGTTTTTTGAATTTTCAGACAAATTTGAGTGTTTCACATTGAATTGTTTAAGGAAAGGCGGGTATTCTGGGCATTTAAATACAGCAGCATTATGCTGAAGCTATACAGATATTAAAATATGGGCCAGCTTAGAGATATTCATTCACAATAAACTCTGTGGCAAAAAAAAAAAAATTTCAGTAGCTGAAAAAAACTTTTGAATGGTATTGTACCTGAATAAAGTAAAACAAATAAATAAATAAATCTGTAAACATCAGAATCCCCAGAAGGTTACAGCTCCATCTAGTGGACATAGACAACATGCTATAATTAGTTGTTCTTTGGATATGCTTTCATATGGATAATTGTTTGTACACTCCATAAAAACATGACAAATCTTGTACGGAATATTATATAAAGGACATATTTGAGGAGTAGTTTAGGAGAGTAAACTGGTCACATTTTCTCATGCAGTCTACATATATGACCTGTTTTAGGAGTAGTTTGGGAGAGTAAACTGGTCACATTTTCTCATGCAGTCTACATATATGACCTGTTTTCTGGAGGCCAAAGTGCGTATTCAGTGTCCCGTGTATTTTTTATTAAGTGCTTATATTTTACAGATTGGTTGTGAGCAAAAAGCAGAGCCCAGAATTAAGGAACCATTATGTGTTCATCAATATTCCTTCCCAGACAGCACTTAAGAACATTTCAATGAAAAATGACCTTCTATTAATGCCATTAATTTCTCACAATTCCACAAAGTCCAAAATGCCATTGCATTAGAAGAATACTTGAATAGCATGAATACTTGCAGGAGCAACGGAAGACAAGTACGCCAGAAAAAAATTAAGCATATGTTACAACTGAAGAATCCAGAACTGAGGTATAAGCTCACATTTGCTCTTTGGTAAGGCCGAAGGAAGAGCTACCAAAGTAATATAGCTTTATTTTGGTCTTGATACTTGAATAAATATAAAAATGATATTTTCAGACTGAAATATAACAGGGACTCAAATACATTGAAGTCGTTATCCTTTTTCTTACATAAACCTTTAAACATGTGAATGGGTGTTTTGCCATTGTGGCTATAAGAAACTAAATACAAATTTATTTATCTTTACAGTAATCCATTTTGATGACACCAGCAAACATCAACGTTCTTGTTCCTGACACAAGGCTAGAGTAATGTGTAATCTTTATGCTAATCCATTGTGATGACACAAGCAAACATCAAAGTTCTTGTTTCTGAAATGTGGCTTACATAAATAATGCTCTAAATATATATATTTTTTCAATTTATTTTCACATTAATCTCCCTTAAAGGATTACATGTTCATGGTAAACCTCTTCTGATGTATTAGTAAATCTACAATGTCACACAGCACATATTTTAATTACAACCTTTATTCAATATGAGTATTTACCTAGCCTGAGTACCTAAAATGATCTTAAGGACCGCCTAAACAGGGAAAGGAGATTAATCCCAATTTTAGGAAAGAAACATTGCTCTCTTTTTTCTTCTCCTGCAATGCGTAAGATGTCTTCCAAGGAAATTACTTCTATGTCCTGCACTGTAGCCTTGGGAGCATAAAGCTTCTCTGTTTATAGTTTGTACTCTGAAGCAAAAATGTCTTTTGTAATCCCAGTGTGGCTGTCACAGAGATACAGGGTTGAGTGTAAAAAACTTGGGATTGTTTGTAGGAAATTAAAACCCAGGAAACATGCTTGGTTGGACGTGCACAGGCATTTAAGCCTATACTGTTTAAGCATTTAATGATGTTTTTCTTCATTGCATCCTTATCACCTATCTGCATGCATCCTTATCACCTATCTGCATGCATCCTTATCACCTATCTGCATGCATCCTTATCACCTATCTGCATGCATCCTTATCACCTATCTGCAAGCATCCTTATCACCTATCTGCATGCATCCTTATCACCTATCTGCATGCATCCTTATCACCTATCTGCATGCATCCTTATCACCTATCTGCATGCATCCTTATCACCTATCTGCATGCATCCTTATCACCTATCTGCATGCATCCTTATCACCTATCTGCAAGCATCCTTATCACCTATCTGCATGCATCCTTATCACCTATCTGCATGCATCCTTATCACCTATCTGCATGCATCCTTATCACCTATCTGCATGCATCCTTATCACCTATCTGCATGCATCCTTATCACCTATCTGCAAGCATCCTTATCACCTATGTGCATGCATCCTTATCACCTATCTGCATGCATCCTTATCCCCTATCTGCATGCATCCTTATCACCTATCTGCATGCATCCTTATCACCTATCTGCATGCATCCTTATCACCTATCTGCATGCCAGTTTTCAGTTTTGAAAGCTGCATTCGGTTTGTGTTTGACAAGTAGAAATAATAGCCAATCCCAACAGTAATAGTGAAATATAATAAAAGTTTAAATAGTGTAAATCCTGTAATATTTCACGTTAAATAATGAGTACCTGAAGATGGTTATCATGATACAGCACAATCACAGGAAGGTAAATGAATCACATTTCACAGCCGTTAAAAAGGATACAATTGTTTTTCATTCACCTGTTTGTCAGTGTGTCCACTGGTACAATTTGCAGGATTTGCAGATATATGGGACAAACCACACTTGGCTGATATACAGGATAAACGGCATGTCCTAGTATAATTACAACCCTGATGGCAACCCTAGTGAAGGCTTTTGTAAAAATGTGAGTTGCACTTTTTCTGGTTTTGAGAAGCAAATTGTGCAGAACCGATAGCATAAAAATGTGATTTCCATTTCTCTTTTATTGCAACTGTTGAATGATCATTCAGTCAAGAGCTTTTTTTTTTTTCTCGGACTGACCGAGTGCCCTCACGACAGATGAGTGCCCCTTACTGACCGAGTGCCCTCACGACAGATGAGTGCCCCTTGAACATGTCAGCTCCCGGCTCGTCTGGCCTCCAGAGTTCATGCCACAGTCTTAATCAAGAGCATTATAGCATTCCAATATTAGTCTGACAAGCCCTGAAAGAAGTCTGTGTTTGATGAATGGCTCTTATTTTCCTGTCAGCCTTGGACTTGCTCTTATTTTTATCTTCATGTGTTCTTGATGTGACTTCATTCATCTCGCACAGTTGGGGGGGGGAGGAGATTTCACTCAAGAAAAGGACCAATATGTCATCGATAAATATATTAACTGGGCATTTAGTCACCAGGTCTTCCCTGTACCTGTTTAAGTTGCACTGCCTGGATCACAATAACTATCCTCTTATTTAGAGAAAACAACTATGACGTGAAAATAAGACCACAAAGGACGGATAGATAATGCCGTTTTTAAACTGAAACATAAAAGCAGGGAAATGACGTAGGAAAATATTAATTTCACAAACTCAAAATGCAAAGTAAACAAACAGGCCTGCAAGCACAAAATAATTTGGTCCTATCATGCCAACTTATTATGTAAAATGAACAGACAGATAGGACTTATTCCAAGGTTTCGAGGTGATGTTAATAATATAAACATATTCTGACTGAGGAAAAGAACATAAAGAACACAGTGCTCATCACGTGACTTAATGGGATCAGGGAGTCTTAGTTCCATCGTTGGCAGTTGCCCAGAATTTTTGATGATTTTTGATTTTTTTCCCATGAGGAAATATCCACTCCAGTGGCTTTGTGTGTGCGTGCGTGTGTGTATTGGATGCAACCATATACATTATATATACTGGATATATTTATTGGCTAAAATACCCTGGTACTTGGTGGAATTATCACATTCATCTCAACAAGGCCCTCGACCGCTGCCAGCAAAACATATCCAAAGCATCAATGATCCACCACCATATTTTATGGTCGGTGCTTTTGCTTTTATACATCCTTCAATTGCAAGCAAAAATACCAAGGGTATACATGGCCAAAAAGTTAGAAATTGTATTTGAAAGAATCTTTAGGGGTGCCAGTAATTTTGACATACATTTTATTTTTTGCAAAAAGAGTATTACTCAAAACAAGTTTATAATTGTATTGCAATTAATACAATTATACAGTGAATTTATACAGTTAGGTAAAGGTTTGGGCAAATTACATGTTTTGTTGAATCTACAAGTGAAATGAAGTTAACAAAACCTCTGCTGTGTACAAAATGTACATTACATATTTTTGCACATTTTAATGCACAATTATTTGTTTGCTGAATTTAACGATTTGAAAAAATAAAACCGGAAGTGTGACGTGCAAAAGTTTAGGTTGCTAATTTTACAGTATCAAAACTTGTTCGGCCTTCATTTAACCCAGGTGATTTTCCCACCCTAATAAATACTCTGATCCTTCTAATGTCTCAGGGTTTTGGGTTTAAAGCCTTTGCACCCCAAGTCCAAATTTTCACGTGGTAAATTCGGACAAAAATATGTTCTTTTTTAAATGCACATGTATTGTTCCTTGCACAGTGAAGATAACATTTTGTGCAAGAGAAAACCATTTCAGAGCCGTTTTATTTTGTGCGCAATTCTGCAGGCAAGAAAAGGTGCTTTGGTCATTACTCTAAAAACCATGGGCTCTTCTAAGCAGCTTACTGAGGACTTTAAAAGAAAAAGCAGGGGAAGGCTATAAAAAGATATCTAAATGCTTACAGCTTGAAATTCCCACTATCAGAAACATAATTAAGAAATGAATCTTAAGGGGAAAGGCAAAATCTCTCTGACAGAACTGCTCATAGACTAGTCAGGTATGCAAAAACCCACATATCACTGTAAAGGACCTGCAGAAAGGTTTATCTGACACTGGAGTAACGTTGCTTACACTAAAATTTGTTGTCAAAAGGGAACCTTTCCTGCGATCTCATCACAATGTCTGAAGCATGCAACACAACACTTAGATAAACCAGAGGAATTTTGGAACAAAGTACTGTGAGACAAAAATGAACTCTTTAGTCACAACTATGAAAGATACAATTGGGGAAAAACAGGAGAAGCATTTGAAGAAAAGCACATCTTGAGAAAACCATTAAGCATAGTGTTGGATCTTTTATGCCATGGGGTTGTGTAGCAGCCAGTGCCACAGGACATATTGCATAGCTGGAAGGAAGAATGGATTAAACTAAATATCAACAAATCCTAGAAGCTAATGTCCCAGAGTCAGTGAAGAAATTGAAGCTGAAAAGAGGTTGGATATTTCAACAAGACAATGATACAAAATTTCCCTCAAAATCAATCATGATTGCATAGATTATAGTTTTGGAATGGCCTTCACAGTCCCCCGATTTGAGGATTATGAAAAAATATGCAGTGCATGCCATGCAAGAAGTCATAAGAATATTTCAGAAATAGAAAGGCTGTAGGCCTAGCTGGTGTGGTGCCAGGAAGGGAGTTGGAGTGCTGTCCACCAGGGGGCAGCACCGGCTCTACTCACAGGTACAGCAGCAGGTATAATTGATTGTAATCAATTCAGCTGCTGCCTATTACCTCATTAGTGGGCTTAATAAAAGGCCTGGGCTGTGTCCGAATCAGAGCCTTGTCTTCTGTGCCCTGTCTCCTGCGTACAGTGCACTGACAGAAGTGTGCTGTTTAATGTGCACTGTTTAGCAGTCCGTGAAGCAGTCCACTGTGGAAGTGTCGTAAGCAGGTCATAAGACGTGCCACCAGTGTTGCCATGTCTGCGGTTTTACAGCTAAATTGGAATACTTTCAAAGTGCAGTCACGGGTAAAAATGAAAAGTCGTTTCACGCACTTATTTTAAAAAGTAAAAACATGATGTTTTCTATTTAAAATACGTTAGTTTCGGTTAAAAATAGCCTATAATTTGGGCTAGTTTGAGTCGCCATTTGGCTGGAAAGTCTTACAAGATCTGGCAACCCTGCGTCCCACTCTTGTGCTGCCATGTCACGTGTTGTTTTTGTTGTATTTGAAGGAAAACGTCAGCAAAGCTGCGCCTCATTTTATTAAAACGAAGCTTCACGTCATATTTATGTGATCAAAATGTTCGTGTACTTTTTGAAAAGTGTACTCCCGAATGTGCTCAGTAAAACCCCGGAAGTAAGTGTGTCATCCGGGTTTTTGAAGTATACTGTAATTTGAAAGATTTTCGCATACTCTACGACTTTCTCGCCTTATCTACTCACCAAGGCTACTCTCCCCGTGGAGGTCAGAACAACAGAAAGTCTGACCACCTTCAAGCGCAGATTGAAGACTCACCTCTTCAAGCTGCACCTCTCTCCACCCCTCCCTACCTCCTTGTGACCTCCCTTGATTGTGTTTTTTCTGAATCCTTGTTTAAGTGGTTCAAGCTGCTAGTTTAATACTTAAGGTTACTTATTGGCTTACTGTTGTACATGCCAATGATTGATATCGTGTGGTCCCCCCCCCCCCCAAAAAAAAATAATCATACTGACTGCGCCTGGTGTTTGAAATCGTATTTACCTTTTAGGGTTGTTTTAACGCACTTGTTTCAAGTTGGAAAATGCACTAATGTACATCGCTCTGGATAAGAGCGTCTGCCAAATGACTAAAATGTAAAAATGTAATGTAACACTGTGGAAGAGTGCTGATTCGGACACGGCCCTGGTAATCAGGGCTAAAGATATGGGATTTTTGGGCTGAACATGGATGTTGTGGAATATTGTTTGTTGTTTCTGTTGGTGGCTTTTCTTTTGTGGGGTTTTTTTTTTTGGCAGGTATTTTCTTTTGCAGTTTTGGTTGGCAGATTGGCATTTACCTTGTTGAGTTCTCGTATTTTCAGTTTAGTGCTTAATTAAAAGGCGACAAGCCAGACGTTTCTTTTGCACTTTTCTTGTCTGAGCAGTGGCCACCCCCAGCCCTGCACCACACAGGCAACAAGAAACATTTGTAAGCTGTGATTTCTGTTATAGGTGTTGCTAAGTACTGGTGCCCAAACGTCTGTACATGCCATTTACTTTACATTTTTTGAATCGTTTAAATTCAGCAAATGAAAAAGTAATTGTGCATTAATATGTACATTAATATGTTCAAGTTTCTTTCCTGCAGAGGTTGTGTTAGACTTAAAAAATCAACAACACATGCAAGGGTGCCGATACATTTGCATAACACTGTATAGTTTTCCGCTATGTTTGAGCATAAAATATATATAATTATCCATTTATTTTATACAGCCTTTCCCCCCTCATTTTCATTAAGGGTGCCAATGATTCTGGACCTGACTCTCAGTATCTTGGATTCGCTGAATTAATATTTGTAATACACCATGCGAACATAGCATAGATTATGAGGCAATGAGATTATAAAAACTGCCCTGGTCTTGGCATTTCATGGGGGAAAAGACATGCGATTGACATGCACCACAGTCTCAGAGGAGTTGGAAGCAGATGCTGGCAGTGGGCAATGCACACATAAATCCCACCTACCTGTCTACCGTCCAGCGCCAATGTGGGCAAGAAGAGCAGAATTTATGAGCCCACAAATCTGAAACTATCCAGAGAAATGTCATAGTCTGACCACTCCAGTCGAACAAATGACATACAAATGGAAACATACAAAGACAAACAACATAACAACATCCCAATCCTAAAGGGACTGACTACAGATGCAAATGACCTCACAGCTTGCTCACAGCTGGGCGAGGGACTGCGAGGAACAGGGTGAGGACGGCAGCGCTTTGGACCCTGAACAGGCTCACCTGTCCTCCAGCACCTCCACCTCCGACCACGTGCGCGATCCGCGCATTCATCATCTCCGACAACGGCCCCTTAATTGCGTCGCTCCCGCAGGGATGAAAAGCCCATAAATCTCACGCCACATCTGCCATCATCGTTTTCAGATCCACGCGGCGGGGAATCGCTGCGCTCTCTGGTCTCCCGGAGCCAAAGCACGGATGGTCCCCAAGGTTATATGTTCCATTTACTGTACCGTGCCGCACATTCGCATTATCGCAAAGATGCCAGCTGGGCGAGGCCGTAGGATCCTCCATCTCCTCTTTGAGGCAGGCTTTAATCATTTCATTTTGAGAGAAGGGTGAGTGACTTTCCCAGTCTCCTTTCCTTGCTCTTTTGTCTGGGTAATTACACAGGACAGCCCACAATGTAGCATAAGACTTGTTCAAAGTTTAAGCAAGGAAGTAAACTTCAATATTTAGTACACTTAGGGCCTGATTTACTAAGACCTTCTAGCGTGTGAAAAAACTTTTAAACTTGATTAGGCCTTAAATTAAGCCAGGTGATCACAATTCCCCACCTTGATAAATACTTTTTAGTATTTATTAAGGTTTTGCACAAGCTAAAGGTCTTAGCAAATAAATCCTTGGAGTCTGGCCTCCCTCCCCCAAGGACAGACCAAAACAATACTAAAGCAATATTAATAGGGGCTCAAGGAAAATAGTAATTGACCAGTGGAACTTATAGCAACTGAACTTTTCAGAAATGTATAACCAGTGACTCAGGCTCATACATTTAACTGCAGGAAATGATGGAAAATATGGTTCTGCTAGGCCTGTGATAATCGGGTTCAAGGATAGGCAAGTTTATGGTGAGGCCAGCTCAGGTTCTGTTGGCCATGCTGACGAGCGAAGTACAGACAGGAAAGACTATATTAGACTTGCTCTCTATATGCTAATGATGATACATCAGCCATACATTATTCTTTTCTCTGTATCAGCACCATCCAATAAGGATAATCTGCACTAATGATTATTAACCCGAATGATGTGTTAACTGTGTAAACAACTGCTTCAACTGATCAATTAGGTGTTGAGCAACAATGAGAACCTGCATGCCCTGTGGATGATAAAGGTCGGAGACCCCTGTAATAAACCCTTTCTCTAAGAATCTGTGCTCTAAGAATTACAGAATCTTACAAAATCTGTAATTAATGGTACAGGTTGTAAAACTAATTTGTCTTTAAAGTAATAGCTGTAATGTTCCACACACATTCTTGAGATACCCTGTTGAAAATCATCCATATTTTCAAACTCTTCAAAACAGCTGTTTCCATCTCATCGGCTCATGTCATGTCAAAAGGTCAAGCCCCTTCAGTTAAAAGACTGTCTGGTAAAAAAAACCTGTTAAAACACAAGGCTGTCACGGATGTGGTAGGGACAGCACGTAACAATAAATCACAGTTTATTAAGGGTCGAAACCCAGGGATAAGGCGAAGACATGGTCAGCGGACAGGCAGAGATCAAAACCAGGAAGGCACGGCAAAAGTACAAAAACACAGTCCAAAACAAAGTCAGGAAACAAGGCAGAGATCAAAAACCTGAAAAATACGGCAAAAGTACAAAAACACAATCCAAAGAGCGAAAACAGAACAAAAGACAGGAACATGGAGATCTAGCACATAAGGAAAACTAGCAAAACACGGGTCAGAAAAGGCTTGTAGCGAAACAGGGCAAAGAGGGAAACTGTGACAAACTCGCAGGGAATACAAGACAGAGTGGAACTTAAATACACAGGACTAACAAGCAGACGGGAAACAGGTGAGTAGCGGGGCAGGTGAAAACAACTAGGTAATCAGGTGAGATACAGAAGGCGGGGCAGACACAATGAAAACAAACACACATGGATGGGAGACGGAGAATGAAAATGGAAATGGGAGGGGTCGAGAATGTCTCGGGCGGGTACCCAACAACGTTCCTCTGGTCCGTACCCCTCCCAGTCAGCCAAGTATTGGTATCGAACCCCCATCAGGAGGCGCACGGTGTAGGCTTCGGACCCCTCGATGAGCCGAGGAGGAGGGGGGGTTTAGGGGCAGGGTTGAGGGAGTTGTGGATGACCGGCTTAATCCGGGAGACGTGGAAGGTGAGCTGGATGCGGCGGAGGGTGTGGGGGAGCTGAAGCCGAACCGCCGCCGGGTTGATGACCTTGGAAATTGGGAAGGGGCCGATGAACCGTGGAGTTAACTTGTGGGACTTGACTCTGAGGGGGAGGTCTCCGGGTGGACAGCCATACCCGTTGCCCCTGGAGGTACTGAGGTGCTTGAGAGTGGCGTCGGTCAGCTGTCTGCTTGATTCTGCAGCAGGGAACAATGGGGGTTGGTATCCCAAGTAGCACTGGAACGGGGACAGGCCAGTGGAAGAGGACGGCAGGGAGTTGATTGAGTATTCCACCCATGGTAGTTGGCAGCTCAAGGTCCCCTGGTCACGGGAGGTGAGGCATTGCAGGACAGTCTCCAACTGTTGGTTTGCCCGCTCGGTCTGGCCATTGGACTGGGGGTGGAAACCTGAGGACAGACTCACAGACGCACCCAATAACTTGCAGAATGCCCTCCAAAAGTGAGAAGTGAACTGGGGCCCCCTATCTGACACCACGTCAATGGGTAGACCGTGGAGCTTGAACACGTGAGTAATGAGGAGTTCGGCCATCTCCTTAGCTGAAGGTAAATTGGGTAAGGCCAACAGATGAACAGCTTTAGAAAAACGGTCTACAATGCTAAGAATGGTGGTGTTACCGTCAGACGGGGGCAGACCAGTGACGAAGTCTAAGGCGATGTGTGACCAGGGCCTTCTGGGGACCGGTAGAGGGCATAGCAAACCAGCAGGAGGAGTACTGGAGGGTTTGTTCTGGGCGCAGACCGAGCAGGCGGATACAAAACAGTGGATAGACTGGGGAACAAACAACAGGTTATCAGGACAACCACTGGGAATGGGTTTACTCATGTCGAACAAAACAAACCCTTCAGACACCATTGCATTCAAAAGAAACTCGGAACAGCTCGTCTCAGACACAAATAGATAGCTAGCTGCTATGTGTAATTTTGCTGGCTAGCTTGCCATTGTTACAATATAGTAATGTTAGCTATATTCATTTAATTCAGAGGGATTCGTTTTATAAATAACAATGAATTTGCACTGGTATACCGGCAAAATAATCTGTTACCTTATATCACTCTGCGTCACTGAGACCGCGAAACCATATTTGGGCTAGGACCTGCTGCACGGAGAAACTCCTGAATAACCTAGACATAACTAACCAAAAACTGTATGAAAGAGACTGTAAAGTAAAAAGATAAACAGCGCAGTTACCTTATGAATTGTGCTTTGCTAAACGGAATGTAGCGAGTTACGCTACAAGGTAAAAACACTGCGCCATCTTGGTTCGATAATTACGCTTGGTTGCCTCTTCCTCTTACGCAGGGCTGTATTTCCTTGATTTACAACGGCATTGTGTTGAATGAGGGCTTGTTTGAAAGATAAGAGTCTTGGCTATTGGCTGGAATATTTGACAGACAGTTTTAAAACCCAATGGAAAGCAAATAATACTCGGAGTGGAGGCGGGTCGAAGACAGTTTTTCCCACTTCAGATAGGCCTATTGTGCTATCAGTCAAAGAAATACACCCAATTGACGACGGTTTTGCATAAATCTCTGCAATCAAGTACAAAACCACTCTGGCTAACATATACTAAGCCACGGGATTGGTACTCCAGAAACTGGCTGAGTTTCACAACGCCAAACTGAACACAGCCGAACGAGTTGTAATCAAGTGCAAAAAAGCACAAGTCGGTTTAAAATTGGAAAAAAATCATGTACAGCCGTATGAAAGTTTTAAAGTATTTTTTCTTGAAGCCTAAAGGTATAATGGTTTTTCAAACCAAAGTTTTGTGAAATACAATTAAGCAGAACTGTTTACCAGCACATTGTTTATGGTGTGACATCAAGCTGCAATACATGTTTGAGAATTAGGTCAGAGTTTCCAACGTTATTTACAAAGTTATATCTCAACGTTTTGGGCTTAAAAACCACTTTCCCAGAAGGAATGGATATATCTTAAAGGATAAGTTCGCTATTTTGGACCTTGGACCCTATTTGCGGTCTATCTTCCATGAACCTGACACATTGAGTCCATATTTTCGCTGATCGGTCCAGTATTGAGCTAGCTACAGATTTCCTGTAGGCTCTCACTGGGCTACAATAGAAGTCAACGGGGCAATTAGAAATGTTATGGAAAAACAACGATAAATGTGCTTTTATAGCTCAGTGTGTATTCTTACGGTCTCAGTATGCTCTCCTGTGAAATGTAGGCTATCGCAAACGCAAACCGAACGTTGAAACAACAGTTCCATTTGAAACAGAACTATTTCTCCGACCGCACTACCTCGCACTGTAAACTTCCGCAGTCTAGCTACGTTGTAGAGAGGCCGCTTGAAAAGCAGTTGATCACAAATCCTGACCTCCCGTTGGAGTTTACTAGCTAGTAGCCTACAGCAGAACTATTTGTAACGCAGTGTTTGTAATCATCATTTGTAATAATTTACATTACCTGAGCAACTTCAGCCTCTCTCTCTTCTCTTGCTCTCTTATCATCCATCTCTTGTAGTTCCGTGTCCGTGTATTCTGGCTCAAATCTGTAGCCAGTAACGTCAAAGTCAAAATCTAATTCTTCGTCTTCGTAATCATTATAGTCATCCAGTTTTTTTGTGGAAATTGTAGCCTACGTTGCTGCAGGTAAACAAACGCAGACTGCTCACATAGATAGTTTCGTAAACGGCCGGCACACCTTCCCGCTCCCCCACCCCCGACACATAGTACTCCGCGGGAGCAGCGAAAACAAGCAACAGAGAAATGCTTACTTCCAAGCCATGCCAAGCACGTAAAAATGTTCGGATTGAGATACCTTTCACAGGAGAGCATACTGAGACCGGTAACAATACACCCTGAGCTCCCCATCTCATTTATTGTACATGAAAGCACATTTATCGTTGTTTTTCCATAACATTTCTAATTGCCCCGTTGACTTCTATTGTAGCCCAGTGAGAGCCTACAGGAAATCTGTAGCTAGCTCAATACTGGACCGATCAGCGAAAATATTAACTCAATGTGTCAGGTTCATGGAAGACAGACCGCAAATAGGGTCCAAGGTCCAAAATAGCGAACTTATCCTTTAAGGATATTTAATCAAAATATTGAGGTGAGCAGTTTATTATATATTATTAAATTAATTAAATGTATAATTTAATCATTTCCGTAAGGCCCGCGTTACCGCTAGGGGGCGTTTGGCAGCAAGAGGTTAAATATCTAAAAGCTGTTGTGTTGCAAGTCTTTACACACAGTGTAATGAGGCGTGACGTGTGAGGTGGGAGGAGCCAAACGCAGCAAGGGGATTCTTTAAGCCCTAAGGCCACTAAGTTAAGGGAGGAGACAAAACAACGAACACGACTTACAGACGCTACTAACCGGCTCACTGTCACACGCCAATAAGTAGAGCGTAAGGACAGGTCTCTGAATAGCCAGAAATAATATGCGCCCTGTCTCGGAAACGAGACGCATAAGAACGGGCGAGTAGCGTAATGGCAAAAAATAAACAGATAACAAACACTGTAAAAATAATAAGAAAGAATGAGGAGGCGAAAGGAACAGATCCAACGTTCCAAGGCTACTCTCAGACTCGCGTCACACACAAACATGTCCACAACATCGCCCAATCTTCCCTATAGGAAGACATGCACCGAAAGACGAAACAGAACAGCAGTTCTGAACAAAACCGGACATTTACCGGCTAAGGACCAAAGCGAGATTAGTTGAAAATACACGCCCTGCCTCTCTATGATGAGGAATATAACGAGGCGAACAGGAACAGAGATTTAACGTTCCATGGCTAGTTTAATAGGCTCGCAGTCAAATGGGTAAACAGTCAAATGGGTAAACATCTCCCAGGAGAGAGAAACATTTTACAGGTGAGCTGACGGAGCACCGTCGTCCCATAACTTTACTATCCAAAATGACTAACGCAAGCTTAATTGAAAACACACGCCCTAGCCTCTCAGTAAAAGAATATGTAACGAGGCGAAGGAACAGAGAACTAACGTTCCGAGGCTATTTTCGGAAACATGCAGTCACACACAAACATGTCCACAACATCGCCCAAGCTCCATACGAGGAGAAACATACCCGGAGAACGAACAGAACAATAGTCCCGAACAAAATCGTCCCGCAGGTAAAAAAGGCGAACAGGACAGCTGCAACAACAGACCAACGCAAACTTAATCGAAAATAGCAAGCACTGCCTCTCAATATAATATAAAACCCTGACTCACAACAAAGGGGAATGTAGTCCACGAGAAGGAGACAAAACAGGGAACAAACTTACCGAAGCTACTAACTGGCTCACAGTAACACGGAAATGAGTAGAAGCAAAACGCCAGGTCTCTCAGTAAGAAAACCAATCAAAGGCGAAAATGGAACAAATAACTGCTACTCTATACTTCTACGAGCTAAGTAACTAAGTAGAAGCGAAATGCCCGATCTCCCTATGGGAAGACATGTACCGAAGGGCGAACAGAACGACAGTTCAGAACAGAATCGCCCAAAACTCCATATACGGAGAAAAGCACAAAAAGATGAAATAGAGCAGAGATCCGCGGTCCCATCATTCTACGAGATAAGTAACTACAGAGCCAGCAAGAAATAAGCCCTGCCTCAGCAATGAGACGTAAAAATAGGCGAGTAGCCCAAATGGTACGAATAACTCACAGCCAACAAAACACCACAGTACAAAACAATAAACAAACAATCTCGAAGCCCCGAACGAAGGAAACGGTAGGCTTATATACCTCTCAAGGTGACCACGCACAGGTGTGGACGCTAACAGAAGCTCCGCAATCTAAGCAGGGCGGAGCAAGCATCCACCAAAAAGACAGCGCCCTCGCGTGGCCACCAAGGAAAACGACCGCATAGGCAAAAAGGGTTAAAAAGCATGACACACAGCCATGTTGACCATACGTTACTATTTTGTTTTCGTCAGCTCCTCCCGAATACTAATGGGATAGTACAAATATAAGATGATGTGGTTTCACTTTGATTCAAAGTTTGAAGGTTTCATTCGTTGATCAAAGATACGGCCATTACAGCCATGATTACAGCCATCTTCCTGATTGAGCGGTTGTCTTGTTGCTACAAAACAGAACCCTGGTCTTGCTGCAATGCAAGCAATTCCACATGTGCCAAGCAATGTGTAATGCACAGTCATTACTTCAGGAGAAATTTGTTTCCGAGTACAAAAACATATTTGTGAACCAATTATTTTTATTTCTGAACCACTTACATTTATTTGTGAATCAGATGCATTTACATGTGAATCAGGTATAGGCCTACAGGTATTTGTGAATCCCGTTGCATGTATTTGTAAGTTACAAAAATATTTGTCAATCTAATTTTATTTGTGAAAGGTTCATACTATATATAGGTTCATACTGTATTTATTTCTCAATAATACCCCCAAAATTGGACGAGGAGCAACGAAATTTAACAAGAATTTAGGTGGCTGACTCAATGCTGTGAACTGTATGGTATAAGCGCTAACAGTATTATAGCTGGTTAGCAGAACCCAGCGCTAATGTGCACTAATGTTATTTATTTTATTCCTTGCCCTGCCTTGTGTTTCAGTAAACATTAACCCGCCCAACTTGCCTGCAATCGAGAGAGTGTTTCATCTTGTGTTTATGTGTGAGTGCTATCATTGGTAACCAGTACAACAAACCATACAGACCATGTTTAAGATGTAAACGGAATAATGCGTTTACATGCTTTTCATTTTCTAATTATATCGGCATATACAACCTATTTTATTCGGATGCGTCAACATCAGGCCGAACATGCGGTATATTAAAAAGTAATAACCAGATTGTCAAGACATTTGCTGTGCATATTATTCATGCAAGGGGTGATTGTTTTGCCTTGGCAGAGGTCTGCACTCTACTGAATGTAGTATTCCTAGATAAAAGTTTTAAAAACCATTTTCAGGCAAACCCATAATCTGATTTACAAAGACAACCAGCAAGGTAGACAGCAGGCAAAGTTTGTGAACAAACTTGGTGAAAAGGTTTAATTCAGGGTTTTTTGTCCCGGTGACCCATGGGGGCTGGTTTTCATTCCAACCAACAGTTTAAAGCTCTGAATTGTAAGAACTATTAATTGTTCTTAATTAGACACTTTTAATGTACATTAAAGGATCTATCTTCTTAAGGCCACATTACGTCATAAATGCACATGCATTTGCTATGCATTCCATGAAAGAATCAATGTCCAGCTTTACTTCAATACATATTCATTTGTTTAAATAGTTAATATGCAAAACAATATCAGTCTGATTCCCCTCTGGACGAGGTTGTCTGCTATGCAAATGAATAATGCAATTTAAATAACTAAATCAATAGCAAGTGCATAACATGCTAATTATCTTGTTTTAAGCTAAATTAAATACTGACCCAAGACAGCATACTTATAAATACGAAATGAATTCTGTGTAAATCTTTCTGACCTCAGAAAGATCTATATTTCTTGTTAATTAAACCATTCAACAATCACCGCTATGCCTCCTTTTGCATTAGATCAAATTTCCGCATCAGTAGTTTTTAACAAAACCCATGAAGAGATTACCGAGCACTACCTAGCATCTGCCGCCAACTCATTGCATTTCATGGATATGCATAAAAGTGTCTAATAAAAAAAGCTTTGGGGAGAGCATAATTATGTACATCGGCACATTTTTCCCTTTCGTCCCCTGACAACGTGTTTGAAAGCACAGCGAATGATAAATCTCTTCTACATTGCATGTGGTAGAAAATAATGTGTTCCATAAGTGAACAACTGTGTGTTTGCTGAATTCAATGTGATGTTTTGTTAATTGCATTTCGAGCGTGCTGAGCATGAAAATGTGCTGAACAAGCCCAGTGCTACAGAATCCGCTGCTGGGCAGAATTCCTACTATTTGTCCTTTATTATCATGAATTGCATTTTGAATATGTTGATACAGTCTCCTTGAGCATGTTTTCATAGATGCCCACAACCCAGAATTTTTTCCATCCTTTCTTGTCATGTAACAATTATAGAAGTTATTTTCAGGGTTGATACATCTGTGGATTATTCAAACTGTATGTGTTTGTGTATAGGGGTCCTGAACAGTATACAATGTACCTGACATGATCACCAGCTCTCAAGCGAGAGTGAAAAAGAACAAGACAGCAAAAATGGACACTACCTTTTCCCCCAGGCTAGGCTAGTTGCAGATAAAAGGCAGACTACATAAACTACCTTGCAGTACAGATTGAGTCCATTAGAGATTAAATTAGGTGTGAATTTGATTTGACAGCTGGGCTGAGAAGAATTAATACTTGATAAAAATGCCAGAGAACAGATTTTGGCATGGCTGGTCTTTTTTTCCAATTGGCGTAAGTGACTAGGGGCCCTTATCTTGGCGCTTAGTCTAAGCGCATGGCGTAAAGTCCATTTTGGCGTGTCCAAGTCCACTTTTGCTATTTTAACGGCGTGTTTTTTTGGCGCTAAGCACGGCGCAAGGTGCAACTGGGCTGAACCTAGTCGCTTCATTAATTATAGGTGTGTCTTGGGCGTGACATCAAAATGTCATATCCCATTCCCTTTAAAAGCCTGCTTTTCCACCTTGGCGGATTGCTTGATTGCGAAACAGACATGCGCGTGCGTGTTTAGTGTGATCAAGGAATAGGCTAAATGGAGTATGATCAATATTATTCGGACTAACCATTAGCCTATGAGTTCCCGGTAATTCCAGACAGGGCTGTTATTTTACAAAATATATGCGGTTAAATTTCGTTAAATGGACCTGCAACAGCTGAGAATAAGCTATCAATGGCTTCAGTCTCACATTAGAAAACGCCAAATTAGCCTGCTTGTTCAGCGAATTTCGTTTGATTATGCAATGAAAGTGTCAAACATCAATTCCAAGAGGCTGTTCTCATGGAGTTCTCGAAGTTCAAGCTTCATCCAAAGTTCATTAGGCTACCTGCATAGTAGGCTAATATTGATTAATAACATACATACCGTTATTTTGACTTAATGATGACACTAAATAGCCTACAATAAAGCTGTCAGGTTCGCAACCCATATGTTCACGCATATTTCCCCTTGTTTAATAATGTCCTGTTTATGGTAATGTGACCAACCTGTTTTACTCGTAGTGTAATCCTTTACAACAATCCACTTTCCCAGGAAGACCGTGAAACGTGCGACTTACAGCAGGGGAAACAGAGAACATGCAGCGCACGTGCAGAGAATGGCATTAAAATTAATTGTGAATTAATTGTGTAACGTGCTGCAAATTTGTTTTAGTTTCTAATTAGACGCTTAGTTCTTTTTAAAATAGTTTTGTTCAGTTATGGAATAATGGGTGAAATCAGCTGGGTTTTAAACGGTGAGAGTATGGAAACCTGGTCACTGTAATTTAAAAAATATGAAGGACGAAGAATAGCTAAGGTTACAATTTAGTTAACATGGTGACATCTCCGTTTTTTAATCATAGGCTATCGAAAAAAACCTTATGCACAGCGAATCCGCTGTAGCCTATGCTATTTGAAAAACAATAAATGCAATATTCACTGGACAAGGTTTTGAACTTTTTTCAGTCACAAACCATTCTATTTACTTACAGGCTGTATTCATAGATAAACAGAGCTGTATTGTAATGACATCTGAAGCGCATTTTCAGAACTTAAATGTCCGTCTATTGCCGTGCGCGAGTTTTCCATTGAATGACAATTCACGCATTAGGTGTAAATGACAATTTGCGCATTAGGCTTGATATAGGTGTTATCAGCTGCTTTTTAATGGATAGCCATTGTCCCGTACCATCGCACATCACCTGGATGTTGATGGAGTGGGCTGAAAGCAATTTAATGTGCATGGCATTCCCCTTCGCTGAGGGAAAGGTAGGCTATGGACCCTTTTATTATAATGTATTTTTTGATATAGGCTACACAATAATACTATTTCACATTGTAATCTTGATATTTTAATCATGCTTGTGCGCATGTGTGTAACAGACAGGAGGGTACGCGCGTTGTGCACACGCCTTTGTAGACGCACTTATATGCGCCGTTAAAATAACATGTATACAACTGCGACATGACTTTAGACCAGGTTAGTGGTGGTTCTAGTGCAAGCGCTTTCTGCTGGCTCAAGATAGCAATACGCCAAAAAGAATCCTGGCCACTCCTCATCTTAAGACCAACACGCCCAAACGGCGCAAGAGTACATGCTAGTTAAACGGCGTGAGCGTTAGGCGTTATAATGAACCTACCGCCGGGTGTAAGATAGCAAAGACACTTGCGTTTGGGTTAGCGCCGCTTTGCGCCGGGTGTAAGATAGGGCCCTAGGAGTTTCTCCATGCTTTGTAGACTTTTTGACATGGCAGTGCACATCTATAAATTACCCAGAAATTGCTCTTCCTTCCGGGTGCTGCTTCTGTAGCGATCTGGATGCGCACCATCTATTGTTTGCTTGTTTATTGTTAGATCTATTGTCAGATCAACTTGTTTTACAACTTGAATGTGATTTAGGCAGTGTTTAATCTTTGCATTCCTTGTGATCTAATCCTTTAATTAATTTTAAAGTGATTTTTGATTTTGGGCTTACCTGTGATCTTGTTCTTCCTGCTAAGTCTGCCAAGTGAAATTTGAGGACAATACTGAGGCCACCATTAAAGAAGTCAACGGTGCATCTATGTCCTTTGGAAACTCAAAACATTCTGCCCGCCCATCTTGTCCACCTTCTACAACTCCTTCATTGAGAGCATTATCTCATTTGATCTGTTGGTTCCAGACACTGAGACTGAAAAACCATATCCTGAGTATCACACACCTGCTCCAGAATTGTAGATGTCCAACTTAGATTCTTGTCTGCTTTGATGAATAACTCCCATCACCACAGACTCAGCCCTTAAAAACATTAACTTCAGTAACTTATGACCTGAGGCATACACACAGAATTCAGATACAACTTCACACATCCACACAATAAAGCCCCAAACTTGGGTTACTTTAATATATTTTCACCTTCCTTTTCCTGACAATTTCATCGCAATCATCATCACAAATGCTCTGTGCCCCGAAAGTATAATTCTCCCCATTGGATAAAAACATCTGATCTGCCAATAGCAACCAGAGGTGTAAAATCCAGGGGTCAGAAAGTAAAAGTACTGCCATATGTTTCTTACTTTCTGAATCTGTATTTTACACCTCTGATAACAACATCTGATCAAAGTTTGTCTGATCAAAGTAGCCAAGTGCAGGATACAAAGGCAAAATGAACAATGTAATGCTTTTGATTGACACATTTATAAGGATGTCAACATGTGATTTTTTTGGACATATAAGGAAGTGCACATGTGATGCTATTTCAGCCAATAGAACATGTTTTTTAAAACAGGTTGATGCCATCTTTGTTTTGTGTGGAAGCTAGCTTGCTTGTTAACTAATAATTGCCAAAAATGTGAAACTATTGCTTTTACAGCTGCATAATCTTTGTGGGAAGCTCATTTATATTCATGAAAAGCATTCTCTATTATTTCAGATGCAAACCCTACATAATACTGTTTAATGACTCAAATTGCTCCATGAATAGAAATATCGGCAACAAAAGGTGCAAATTTATTAAGTTATTTGTTAGTTAATTTGGTACAAAAAAAAGCACATGAATACTTGCAAAATGCTAATTATTTTAAATTAAATGTGTTTAACCAAATTAAAACAATCATATTTAACAATTGCCAATTTATGTCTGTTGTTTACCTAATCCACTGTAATTCGTACATGCAATTACAGTCTCTCAGCACATTTTTTTATTTTTTATTTAGCCTTTATTTAACCAGGAAGATCCCTTGAGATTAAAATCTCTTTTTCGAGGGAGACCTGGCCAAGGTAGCACACCATTTAAAAGTTACAGTACAAAATTATACATGGGACATGTTTAAAACAGAAAACGGACAATTAATGGAGACGGTTAATAACAGACAAGGGACAACAAATACATTATATAAAATCCAGCTTATGAAAAGCAGTTACACTCTTCGGTTACACAGTTTTTTTCTAGAGCTTTAAACTCTCCCAAGGAGATAAAATCATTAAGCTGTAGTGTGTTCTGAAGGTTATTCCATGACCAGGGTATAAAATAGGAGAATGCTGCTCTACCAAGTTCTGAGCAAATCCTGGGTACCTGGTAGCGCAGCCATCTAGTGGAGCGAACATTATAACAGCTGGTGGTGAGTGTTAGAAGATTACACAGATATAAAGGGAGTTTACCCAATATGGCTTTATAAATAAAAGTATACCAATGCTGCTGTCTCCTTATACTTAATGACGACCAGGAAACCAAATCATAAAGTACACAGTGATGTGTGCAGGACACGGAGTTGGATATGAAACGTAGAGAACTGTGATACACAGAGTCTAGACAGCGAAGTGTAGTGGAGGCAGCATGCATGTAAATAATGTCCCCATAGTCTAGAACACTTAAGAACGTGGCCCGTACAAGTGTTTTCCTGGCTGCTAATTTAAGACAGGCCCTATTTCGATAAAAAAAGCCAAGTCTAATCTTCAATTTCTTCACTAGGTTCTCAATATGCACTTTAAAAGAAAGCCTATCATCCACCCAAATACCCAGGTACTTGTAGGATGATACTCTTTCAATTGAGTCCCCTTCTAAGGTATAAATGCCAACTTTATCTAAGGTCTGAGAGCGAGCTCTGGAAAAGATCATGAATTTGGTTTTCTTAGCATTAAGAACCAACTTTAGACTATACAATGACGCCTGCAGCTGTTGAAAGGCAGTCTGGAGCTCACCAACAGCCTGACTTAGAGAAGAGGCAACCGAGTAGACTATTGTATCATCTGCATAGAGGTGCACTTTAGCTGTAAGCATGTCCTTCCCAATGTCATTTATAAAAATAGAAAATAAGACAGGGGCTAAAATTGAACCTTGGGGGACTCCCCTGGTAATCTCCATAAAGCTTGATTTGTGACCATCTGTAAATACACACTGGGTTCTATCTGCAAGGTAGTTTCTGAACCACTCTATAGCCTTTTCACCCATACCGACATCACTGAGTCTAGCCAACAGCAGCTCATGGTCGACAGAATCAAATGCCTTGGACAGATCAACAAACAGGGCAGCACAATGCTGGGCAGCACAATGCTGCACATGTGCAATATGCACAGATAATGTGTAAGGGTTGATCCTAAATAAAATGCCCTTAGACTAAAGTGCAAAAACATAAATCTTTTAGGACTTTCCACTATTGTTGTAACAAGCCCCTGGGATCATTTTCCTTGAAATGCATGCCCCTCAGGGTTGTGAAATCTATGCTGAAGAATAACATGAAGTTGATTGATTAGATCAGAAGAGTATCATTCTGGCAGACGTTATTGCTCTATACCTAGGGTAAATTAATAATGCAGGCCAGGGAATATCAAAGATCCTTCGACTTGAACCACAATGAAATATGTAATCTCCCTTTTCTGCCATTAGACTTGTGATGTTGAAAATGATAGCGATGACGGTCCCTTCTTGAAAGGGAGGACTGTCACCCCTCAGGATAAAGTCATTTATCTCAGAGAGAAAAAGTTTCTGCAGAGTGCTTATTTTCTGGTTATCCGGGAGTGATCGAGCAACTGTTGTGGGGATTTAATAGCTACCCTAACTCGGATATAGGACAGTGATGAAAAAGGATCCTTTCATGATTCGCCTTGGAGAAGGGAAGTGGAAACCTTGTCTATGTGCACGGTCCCCTCTTTCTCTCTGCTCATCTTTGTCTTTCTTTCCTATTAGCAAACTCTTCTAAGTTAGTGCTTCCCCTGATTTCCACTTCAACATCCAAAGAAGCACACAAACCTACACATACGCACACAGTCTGTCACAGTCTGACAATCCTTTTTTCCATCTCTGTGTTTATGGTTCTCTGGAGCCGTGAGCTGGCGTTCCGGTTTCACTTTTGCCGTCCGCTCCGTGTTTTTCCGTCTCCCAGTCATTACCTGGCGCACCTGTTCCTGGTTTCCTGTTGGCTATATAAGCACACTGTTTCTGCCTTCCGGTGCTTGTGTGTCTTTGTTTACCACTTTAAACAAGCCAGGTTAAGGTATAGCCGGGAGACTGAATTGTTGTCTTTGACAGTAACTCAGGAACTTCCTAGAGTTTAGGTTAGATTACTTTTTACTCTAGTTTCTGTTCGTTTATCTCTGTTTATTTGCCCGTTTGTCGGGTTACCTTTTTTGCTTTTCTTCTCGCCTCTGTATATTATTCTCGGACAAGTGTCAGAGATAGAGGTTTGCTACCTGCTTATTTTTTCTCTCTACCTACTCGTTTCTGCGAGTTCACCCTTATATTTGGGTTGTTATTATTTTGGCTTACGCCGGGATTCTCTCTTTGTTCTTGGTTCTGCGTTATTTCGACCACAGCCAGGTGGGTCGTTTTAGTTTTGGGTCTACTATGGGATTATTATACCTTCCCTTTATTTCTCAGCTCGAGTTTATGAGTCTTGTCCTGTTTTATTTTCATTTCTTTTGTTTTCACAGGAGTTTTATTCCCGCTTTTCTTTATCTAGTGGTTATCCACGTTTTTGTGGATAACTTTCCGAATCATTTTCAGTCGCGACTGGTCCTCCTACCCGACCCCCCTGACACAGTCAGACATGTACACACATACAGTTACACAATCTCTACACAGCCCGACCCTCTATGACACCTATGAACAGAGATATCTCTTAATTTGTAGAATGGCCTCTGAAACTATGAACAGTTATGATGGCTATGATCAGAGGGATTTGTTATTTCCAAGAAATAGAGGAAGTTTCTTGCTACAGGTTCAAGAGTTCTTTTCATGTCCTGCTAGCTAGGTTTATTGTGTATAAAAATTATATTAAATAGGAGAAATGAAATATAGATTATGTTTAATGATACAAATTTGCCAATTTGTCTGGCAGATATGTTGTAAAAAGCACTTTAAACTTACGTGGTCTAACAAAGTGGCTGGCTTTGTAAATTAATAAGTGTATTTAAGTATTATGCACTGCTTGACAGCATGGAATAAGAAATACATTCTTCTAGGAATACATGGAATATGCTACATTTTATTTTTGAGAAGTGCTGACGTTATGGAGAAACAGATAACCAAAGTGCAAATGAGGCAGTGAATATATTCATTTTTCTCATGCAGCACTTTTCCAGTGTGAAACCATGCATTATCAGTTGGAAAATAAGGAATTGGAACAGTGTGTAAATGGCCATTAGAACAGTTCAAGTTATGCAAGTTCTTTGAACAAAGCTCCGTGTCTACAGTACTGTATATTTCAAAATATATACGCAATTTGAAGAATTTCTCAGATCTCATTTTTCGGACGTCCTTTTGGTGCAATTGGGATGCAGTTTGAGAAATAATGGTCATTGGTGAATCAATGGCCTATTGATTCATCTCAGTCTTTAATTTGATCAGTTCAAAATTGTGTTTCCTCTTTGTATGGAATTGTTTGCAATATAACACAATAAGCACACTGTGAACATGGGATTTTTATTTTTCATGACATGCTCAGCTTTTTCTGACATAATGTGCCTTACAAGGGTAAACAATGCCACTAAACATGAAAACCACCTAATTAATAAAAAGTAACAGCTTGTTAAAATGCTGGCATTACAACTGTGGTTGGAACAAAAACCAAGGGGTCCCCAGGAGCAAGCTTGTGAACCACTGATCTAGAGCATGACAAAGATTACTTGATTCACCCCTCCCTGCCCCCACCCATATCCATCTTGTGAGATTCTATGCATTCAAAAGTTAATTTGCTAATTATATTCTGATCATGTAGTTTGAGCATGATGGATTGCAATGATGAAGTTCAATGATCCTAATCCCCTAGGCCATATCTTCAGCTGTGCAACACATCAGGGATCCTGATGTCTCAATCCCAGTCCGCAGACACAAAAATAGGAGCATTTTTTCAGATGGGGGGATGAGATAACAGATTTTGGATCCCTTGTCTTTCTTAGAATATACCCTATGAACAAGAGCCCGCTGCAGTGTGACACAATTGGGGATTCATGGGATTACCACTGCATGCAGATGGGGATTCAAAAATATAAAATGGAAAGACTGTAAAATAGAGAAATTGCAGATTTCAAAAGAAAAAAAAATTTGTCTTCAGTCATAAATTTCAATAAAGCCTAAAAGCAGACATGACTTTGGTCTGCATTCAATCATCATTTGTCCTTAATTTTGATTTACAAGTGAGGACAAATCTATATATTTTTTCATCACAATCACAGTTTGGCAAGTTCAGCACTCGACAAATTGAGTCTGAAAAAAAAAAGTGTAACGCTTGCATTTACTTCTAAGTAAAATTTAAAGACAAATTTTGATTGAATGAAGGCATTTGTTTTTGTAAGTTTGTGTTTTACATATATCAACTTTCCATCGTCATTTCATTTTCAACATGGGGTTCCTGGTGAAATAAAGACTATAAAAGGCTGAACAAAAACAAGATCATATGGACTCCAGAATTACAAAGAATTTGATGCAAAACGGTCATCACAGTCCACAACGTTAGCCCCTATCACACACACACACACACACACACACACACACACACAGATTGAGATTAAATTTATTGAAATCTAATCTGTTTAAAATTGACAGATCGTTCAGCTTTGGTGTGGCATAATGCACATGTACATTATTTATAATAATAATAATAATAATAATAATAATAATAATAATCATTTATATATAGTGTCTTTCCAGAGCCTAAGATTGCTTAACCATGTAAAAACAAAACAAAACAAAAACACAAGGACTGTATGTACAGAAAGCAAAACAGAAACATAGGACTGTAATACAGTAGAATACAGAATAAAATATAAAGACAAAACATACAATCTAATCATAGTAACTATGGAAGTGAAGGGTAAGCTATTAAAAACAGTTATTCATGTGTTTTAATAGTTATGAAACAGCCATTATAGTCAAGTGAAGCTATATAAACAGGCACACATACTGTATTTACTTAAATCCCCAAATATAAAAATCTGAGGGACATTACTTTACAACTACGTTACATGAGTGCTTTAATTTGATGCCATAACCAGAACAAACCATGCCCTTTTATTATTATGTCCTATGCATTTGCGGCAAGTGAAGGGGGGGGGGGGGGGGGGGGGTTAAAGGGTTGGATGACCCTTCAGTAATTACACTGGGGGGCAGCCCCCATATATTTAGGCCAGTGTCTAGTGAAATATATGTACTTATTTATCAATGTCATGTTACATTGCCCTTAATAAATGAAAATTTATGGGAGAGCAGTCAGTTTAAGCCAGGGACTTCCCTATTTTCTCAAAGCAAAATTATTTGTAGCAAATATTTGTAGTTCCATCAAACCGCCCCTATGCGGTGATAAAGGTTTCAAAGCCTTTGCTGAGTCTGCAGGCTGCAATTCAAATCCGACATGACGTGAAAAAGCATCAAATTTCAGTTTTGATGGCAGTTAAATCTGGAATCTCCTGTTACCACAGGCATTCACAAATCAAAATATACAGTACCAGTCAAAAGTTTGGAGACACCTACTCATAGAAGGGGGTTTCTTTATTTTTACAATTTTTATTACAGTTTAGAATAATAGTAAAGAGATAAAAACTATGAAATAACATAAATATAATTATGCAGTGACCAAAAAAGTGTTAAACAAATCAAAATGTATCTTAGATTCTTCAAAGTAGCAACGCTTTGCCTTGATACCAGCTTTGCACTCTTGGCATTCTCTTAACCAACTTCATGAGGTAGACACCTGGGATGCTTTTACAACAGTCTTGAAGGAATTCCCACATATGCTGAGCACTTGGACCGGAGAATGAAGGGAAAGCAGCCAAACCATCTCTATTGGGTTTAGGTTGGGTGTTAGATTAGGCAATCTGATGCAGCACTCCGTCACTCTCCACTCTCCCAGCTCTTACACAGCCTGGAGGTGTGTTTTTGGTCATTGTCCTGTTGAAAATCAAATGAGGGCCCAACAAAGCTGCAAGCCAGATGGGATGGCGTGTCACTGCAGAATGCTGTGGTAGGCATGCTGGTTAAGTGTGCCTTCAATTCTAGATAACTCATCCAACATTGTCACCAGCAAAGCAGCCCTACACCATCACACCCCTGCAGTGGGAACGGTGAAGTTCTAAATTAAAACTACTTAAATTTTTGTCTTGGAAAAAAATTCATACATAGGCATCAACTTCACTATTTATATTTGTCTAAGAAAAAAAAATCCAAGCATTTAAGCATAAGCCTTAAAATCAAAATGTCTCTAAGATAATAAAAAAGATACATTCAATCAACTATGTCCAAACTTTTGACTGATACTCTACATAGTTCCAGGTGCTTAGAAGTGTAAATACCATGTAATGAAAGATTTGATTTGATGCAAAATGTATCACATTTCTTTACAAAATTTGAGCTGTTGGTCCTTTTGATCTTTATTTCAGCTGACTTTCCATTATGAAACAGTGACATTCTTGAATGCAGTACTCCACTCATCATTTCTCTGTGTGAACTGGCTGAGCCACCCCTACTTTATGCAATTGGCTATATTCAAAACTCACACTTTACATAATTACAATGAATAAACTAGAGAAAGTACACAATTGGTATAAGTACAAAGAAGACAATAAACCTCTAAAACATCAAAGTATTCACGATTGAAAATACAAAAAAAAAAACTGCATATCTATGTATTGATAAACAAATCATTGCATTGGCCATAAAAGCATTCGACTAACTTCTAAAGCTATTTTGAATAATAATGATACATAATTAATGACCCGTGCATCTTAGTGTTAAGCATATCTTTTTCAAAACAGGAATGTACTGAGTAACTGAGCCTACCATTCGAACATTGTTAAATCCAGTACTGTTTTCTCACTTTCAGTGACTTTACATTTAATTAAACAAATTATCTAAATGAAAGTAAGATCACCTATTTTATCAGTAGTTTGTGGCAATAGAGGTAGCCCAGTACTTTAACTCTTCATAAAGGGTCAGACACACTTCCCTCCAAACATTCTCCATTCTTTGCATTCATCATTAGTGGTGGAGTACATTTTACCATGCCTTCACGCTAGATACATGCATGCATGCAAAAGAAAATTGACAACTAGAGGTCTGCATCGGGCTAGAAATGAGGCCGAAGCCCGTCTAAGCTCGACATCTTTACGGCTCGACCCGAACCAGCCCGACAAGCTCTCGCCAAATTTTAAGCCCAAACCCAATAGTGCCTGATCGCTGAAATAACAAGTCAACTAGTGAAGGTGCTTGTGATCATGGAACGAGGTGGGCAACACTTCCACCAGCTGTTAACAACGACTGACAACAATGGTGAAAAGCATTGCCTCAGGAGTTTCCGCAGTCTCTTTCCTCATTTCCTTTTTCTGGCTCTGGTCTTTTCCTTGGCTGTGAAGTTTCAGCTGTTGTAGTGAGCCACCAGAGAGACAACAGCAGGTTTTGGCATATCCAAGGAGGCCCTCTGTTCCCTGCTGTTGGAGGGGTTGGGGGCGCTGGTGCTGGGGTGTCCAGTGGAGGCCACCATGAGGGTCAAGTTGTTGTCGTTGGTATTGCGCACAATTCGGAAGGGTTTGGATGAGCTCTTGAAGCTGGAGCCTCTCTGGTGGGTCTGACACATCAGCAGAGCCAGGAAACAACTGTAAAACTGACACACACACACACACACACACACACACACACACACACACACACACACACACACACACACACACACACACACACACACACACTGAAACAACTGCAAAAGACACACTCACACGCACATGTGTGCATACACACACACATGCACTGAAACACCTGCAAAAAACACACACAGATACACACATATACACACACACACACACACACACACACACCTGCAAAACTGAAAGAACACTGTGGCACCTGTAAAACTGATGAACATGCACCACACACATAGAACAGAACATCTTGTTTTTGATCTTCATTGGTACTTCATTTAAAAGAACCTCATGTCCACCATTTCAAATAGCCTGTTTCCGTACGTAAATCTGTTCAGCCATCACAAAAAAGCCATTTACAGCTGTGGCGATAACCTCTCTGCCCTCCCACTGAAAAAGAAGTGGTTTACAAATTGAATGCTTCCACACAGGGTAGCTCATTTAGCCACATGGCTTTTTAGAGAAAAGCCAGACAATAGTTATCAGTCAGGTAGAAATGTCAGTTTGTTGCTCTCTCTCTCTTCCATAGTCAACACCCTTCAAGCTCAGCATTATCACTTTGCTGGTGGATCTTCTCATTTCTCATGCAAGACTGAACTCGACTGCTCATTATTTCCCAAATGACATTAAATGGCAGGTAATTACATTTTGTATGAAAATAAAACTATTATGGAATCTTCAATTGAACACATGCCATGTGAAAGCGTAACACTATGAATGCTACGGACAAAATTACAATATATTTAATCATTATTCAATTCTGATTTTGTTGTCCAACAGAGAAATTATTTTGCAGGGTGTGGATGATTACAGATAAAAGCTTCATAATTAAACTCAGCAGGTGGGCAGCTGGGGTAGAATATATTGTCAAGTATGATAAACCCCTTTTCAAGAACCACCTTTTTTTAACACAAGCCCAAAAATAAAATGGTTACTGTTCTTGAACCTCTTTGACTACAGGCATAGTCCTTGTCTCTTCTGTAAGGAAACCCTGAGGAGTTTGTTTTTCAAGAGTCAGAATTACTGTATTGTAAGTATTAAAACAAAGTAACAGAAGCTCAAACAGTGGAAGTTTTTTTTTTTGTCAAAAACATTATTATTATATATATTTTTTTGCTGGGATAAGGATACCGACTTTACCATAACTGTGTGTGTGGATTTCCAGAACAAATAGAATCGCGGAATCGCCATTTTTATGGAGTCTGTTTTCTGTCTTGTTACAAAATAATGAAATATAATATAATATAAAAACTTTTTATAACATTGATGGAATCATAAAATAGTTCATAGAGATAGGATCGTGGGTTTTAACACTTTCAAACGGTATGTTGTGTTACCAGATTGATTGAGAATTTCACTGCAAAAAAGCCCAATGATTGCAAATAAAATAAACCACATCCAGCCTGTATGGGCCGGTGCTAGTTAAGCGGTTAAAGTGGGAGCATATTTTCGACAGGAATGGCACCGAATCTAGTTTTGTACATTCCTGGGCTTTGACGTCAACCTCAAGCATCTGGTGGCCTTAACCATACTATATCTATGAAAATGTATCACTTATTTTCCTACCTGTAACTTAACACACCTACAAATCCCAATTCCAAAATAACTAAAATGCACATAAAAGCAGTGATTTGTAAATTCTCTTTTACATATATTTAATTGAAAACAGTACAATGAAAAAATATTTAATGTTTTATCTTATCAACTATTGATTTATGTAAATATATGCTAATTCTGAATTTTATTTAAAATAAAATTTGTTTCTGATTTGAATCAATTGAGCCTGATTTATTTTTCTCCTGATTTATTTTTCCATAGAGTTCAATAGGAAAATGAGTCAGGAGAAACAACCCTTAAAGTGATCCATCCATATCTACTGCATATCTGGCAGCAGAGTGATGGTTTGAGGCTCGTTTGATACCTCAGACCTTTGATGATCAGACCACCGATAACATTATAAAAACCCAAAAATGACTAACCAGCCATTCATCACTCTCAGCCATAAAATATGCACAATCCTAAAGCTTCATTCTCTCCAAAGGATAGGATCTCCTCAAACAGCACAAGATCAGCCATTGCAATGCTGGCTACAGACCTGTAAGCCATTTTATAGAAAATTTTGTTCATTGGTTAAATGTATATTTTACTTTGCATATTTAACGTCATATAACATTTAAATTTAATCCATTCAGTAAAATAGTAGCCTACTGGGAGCATTAATTAAGTAATGGGTTTAATTAAATAAGTTTCCTAGTCTACAATTGATTAATGGGCGCAATCTAAAGTGCTTTTTACAATCGTAATTATTACGTTTGTATTGTCCACTTCAAAGGCTATACATTTAGTCTTGAATTTAACGGAAAATATAAAAAAATTCTTAGTCTCATTGACATTCAGAAGCTACATTTAGTGCCATTTTGAATTTACGAATGCGGTATACATGGTCCTGTGCAGGTGTAAAGTTTGTTCGTACGTACGTACAAACAAATCTCAGATACGAAAACTTTGATAAATGCCAAAATATGAAATTACGGCAAAATTTCTAATACGAACGATTTACACAAAATATTTGTTCTGCTCACGCTTCATGAATGAGGCCCTATGTGTGATACTCACTGACTTGCCCACACACAAAGGAAGATAAAGAACTAATGTGGCTTTTGATCTGTTACACTACAGGTGGATGGTCAGAGACAAAACAACTGAGCAGTACTGTAAATCTCTCCAATCCAAACACCCTACACACTTCTGGCACAAACCGCGATTCAGCAAAGTGTACCCAGACAGTGAAAGAAAACACATTATTCCATCGCACACACCATAGCACGTCGCTCTGGGAACCCCTGGTCACAGAGCAAACCAAGTATGTTATTGCAAAAGGCCTCTATGCATTTGACTCACTGGGCTTTCTCATCTGTGCAAATAGTGTATCTTCAGTATTTCCAAGGAAAAAAACAAGGACAGCAAATATGAGCAATCATTTACACAATAGAGGGGGAGGGTGCACTTTGACACGCCAGCAGAAGGCCACATCTAATGGCAGGACCATGCAGCTCTCCCTGGAAACCAAATTCGGTTCAGCCTTGCTGGACATAAAGTGTTTGGTGTGCAATTAGAAACATATGACTCAGATAAGCAAGGTGTTACTGTTGAAGTTTCTGATTTTTTAATTTGGGGGTCAGTCAAGTATTAACTCCTCCCACCCCCTCGTCCTGTGAACCGGTTGGGGAGGTGGTTGGGGAGATGGTTGTTTTCCGTTGACTTAGTCATTTGGCAGCCCTGAGGATTACATCCCTCTTTTGCATAGACGAGCTGATTAGTTACAGAAAAGACCAAATCTTCAATGGAAATGTGTGAGCAACACAGCAGAAGAAAACAACCATCATTGGCTGATAGCAACAAAGACCTCATTACCTTATTATCTAAAGGTTTTCCATGTTAACTAACTTTCACTGGCTTGGTCTTAGTGGACCCTTAACCCTTAAAGTGATCCATCCATACCCTCAAGTCTTGGCATTAACATTCTTGATGTACAGTATGTGAAAGGTAGGCCACACAACTGACAGTAATGAAAAGCTTTCAATTGCAAGGGCTCCATAAATAGCTGAGAACCACACACTAAATTTCAGGTTCGATTACTGGTTTAATATTTTGATTGGTCAGACTAAATAATTGTCTTCACACTGTGTTTGGCTGAATTATTAGCTTCATGGCAACAGTGGTTAGATGGAATTATTCAGCTCATGTTCTGATTGGTCACTTTAGATAATGTATTTCCCTATGAGACTAGTCAGGTTGAATTATTGACTTCACATTGTCACTGGTCAAATCAGATGAATCACTTGCTACAAAAGCATTCTCTCTCCTTGAAACTTGGAACAAGAATGCATTTGTATTTTACAAAAAGCTACGAATGATGCCCGTTGAACAGTTATTCAGAATATCATAAAGTACACTTGAAGACCCTGGTGCTAAAAGTACTGAAGTCACAAAATGTCTATTTGAGAAAATCAAATCCAAAAATATCATTGATCCATGAAATCAGCCATAACCTGTTGTTTCCTTAGCGGAGAAAAGAGACTTAGGTACCTTTTCTGTTAACAATATTTATAGGGTGGACTTAACTAAACAAATACAACATGTTTCTATGCCCAACTTGAATTATCTAAAAATGTGACTTCAGTACTTTTAGCATCCAGGTCTTCAGTTAGATAATGGTTAGCTAATGCAATCAATTCTTAATTGACGTGAGCTCTTAGATTTCTTTTTATACAAATTATAAATTGATGGAACTAAACAGACATAATACAAATTATGCAATTTTCCAGGGCAAATCAAAAATAAATTTTCTCATTTATGCAAGCTATAACAGTACGGCACTCAATCTGACGCTGTGCAACATAATTTGATTTAATAAAATCTCCCAATGTTACAAATTACTTCCCAATCATGCAAAGCAAAATCAAAATTAATGGGCTATAAATTCAAGACTGGAGAACATTAGCTCACAGAGTGCAGGCATTACCACAATGATAAATCTTTTTCAGTACAATTACAGTCACTCAAGAGTGGATGTAGCACAGATTAAAAATGGAGTGCTGACTTTTCACCTCCAATTTTATCCTCCCTTTAAATGTGTGGAAATCCTGCTAGTTCTAATATATAGTAGCTGCACTTTTTCCAACACTGACATGATACATAAATATATCATCATTACATATTATACATGATTTATTTATACAGCATCTTAAATTCACTAAATCGCCAAATTTTTTGTCAAGAAAGAAAGTTTTCATCCATGTGATGATAAAAGGCAATGGGCAATGATTGATATTTCAGTCGCAAATTCATTCTGAAAATATTGACCAACCTTTTTAGATTTTTTTGTCTTTACCTATTACTTATTCTTTACTTCAGTACTATGACTATTACATGAAATGCAGGTCATTGAATGTGGTTGCCATCAAAGACAGAGTTACAGACATACCCTGTGCTGTTTCTCACACATGGCATCATCGTGTCCCGGCTAGGGAACCATACTTCCAACAAAACAGCTTTATGTTCAAGTCCTCAATGGATCCTTCCTTTAAAATCCCTTAAGCAATGCACCTTATCTTAATTTATCTAATACATATCCTACTTCATAAATGGCTAAGAAGATAGATGTAAGCCATGCTAGTCATCCTAGATGAGGATATTATAAGTAAAAATAGGAAGCTAGGAGATGCAACTCCATAAAGAACCTCAGCCAAGACAGCCTGTGATCATTAACCACAGAAAAGCCAGACAGAAAGCATTAGTTACAGTCTGACTTATACATATCTTAATTCCCACCCAAAATTATTTTTGAAATAGGTGATCCACTGTCTACCCTTTGAGTTCAGAAAGAACTGGCACACAAGTACTCACCGAGACAGGAGTTCCCCCACCTCTCCAATAGGGGGTGCCCCTCCCATCTTCAGTGATTGGGTGCACTTCTTCTTCTTCGTGGGTATGTAGTGCTACTTGTATCTGTACAGCATTTTTAGTCTTCAACTCGCCTCAACTCACAGTTTCCATAAATACGGGCTGGGAGGAATTGAAGACTGAAAATGACATACAGGATAAAGGGATTCTTCAGCGGCCGAGGTGAGCACTTCTTGAAATATTGCAGACATTTGTGCTGAGGGAGGGGGTGTGGGAGATGACGTGGTGGAGACTACTTCAGAAGCATTATTGCTACCTATAAGCACATTCATCTGTCTACTTGAAGAGGAAATGAAGCTGAGATAAAATGCCTATCTGGATGTGCTTGTATAAGATAAGCCTACAGGTTCATTTTCCCTTTGAGCACTACTGCTGACTGGGAGAGAAGGATCATTTATAGAAAAGATTTTACAGGAAAGATGAACTGCTGTGTGCAGATGCAAATTTGCAGGCTTTTTGTGGAGATGAAGGCCTTGTGCACCATTTGTTTTCCTGATGTTAAAAAGAATAATGTGGGCCTTATACAAGTATCTATGCAAGTTTCAACAAGTATCACCGCTATGCAATTATCATCAATTAACATTGTTTAACATTATTCATCTGCACATGTGGGTGATCTGCACATTGACAGCTACCATGATGCATTGATTACTTAAACAAATTCAATTTGTAGTAGCCAACATTTTTGGGTAGGGCAGCAAGTTTTCTGTTTTCAAATAGAACTGACCTGAAGTGTATGTTAATGTAATTTTCTCCATATTTGAGATACATGCATAATTCCTTATGGATATATATTTTTTCTTATTCACAAGTTAAAACATTATAGCCTATAAGCTGTAACATAAAGCATCCATCCATTTTCTAACCCACTTATTCCTGGTCAGGGTCACAGGGGCGGGGGGAGGTTGTGGCTGGAGCCTATCCCAGCATGCAGTGGGCGAGAGGCAGGAATACACCCTGGACAGGTCGCCAATCCATCACAGGGCACACACACCATTCACTCAGCCCCTGGCCGCGTGGACCAGCCTCAAGATTTACGCCGTCATTTTTGACATCTGACCTGCATAAACTGTTAGATTAAGGGTCGTTCACCTTGTTACTGATATTCAGTTGAACCTAATGATATTCTACGTTTTCTATTTCTTGTCCATCCGGCTTTCAAGGGGAAAACCAAAAGGACACACACTGCAGTAACCCATCTACAAATCAAGTGGAACCACTTTAAAAACGACTCAGTCACATTCAAGCAAAATGGATGTGCTGTAAATTGTTCCAGGAATCTGAGGGGGTTGAAGGGGGCAAGAATGAAACATATTTTTCCTGTTTATTGTCTCCAATCACACAAATAGATATACTGTATGTCCAAGATCATTTTTCAATGGTTAGTTTTTACACTGTATTACACAGTGCATCCTTGGGTTACCTCTTTAGGTATTCAAATAGGAACAGTTTTACCACCTTTGACCTGCTTGTAGAGTTGTGCAATAGCTGTAGGTCTTTCAAAATAATCTACATTTCAGGTGTTTTTTGGGGTGGCTGATTTACGAGACAGCTTTGGGTTTCAGAAATTCTGACAGATATCAGATTGGGCCACATTGACTAGGGATGGGACAAAAACTAATGAATAACAGTGTAATGACTTATGAGAAAAACAAATGACATCCACACCCACACCCCCCACTCTTCCCAGGCAACACACGCACATGCACACACACACATTCCCTCTCAGCCATACTCTTTCGCTGAAAGACCAGAGACATCGTTAATCCCCAGTGTTAATCCCCTTCCTTCCTCGAGTGCCACCTTGTTGTTGCCAGGCCACATTAGTAGTTTGATCTAGTAGTTAGTAGTTTGTTGTAGTTTGATCTCCATTTGCAACATTAATGCCTAAGCTGTATAATGTATCCAAGACATCTGATTGACATCTGAAACTAATCTGATTGGTTATAACACCCAGCATTATATTATAGGTCAGTGGTTGAGTTGGCGTGAATCACCTCCTGCAGTTGAAGCCCCACCTACACAATTCAATGATTCATCAGAAGTAACTGACCACTGGATTATTAGCAAAGCATGTCCCCAGATGTTTGGCAGGTACCTTAAGCAACGTAAGTGAGGCTAGCGGTCACATGATCCCCCGCTTCCGGAAGGCAGGCCTGTGCTCACCTGCTTGTTCATGAAGATGTAGATGATGGGGTTGATGACGGTGCTGGTTTTTGCCAAGATGGAGGGGATAATGCTGGCCTCGGGCGTGACCAGACCTGGGGGGCCAAAGGTGGCCAGCAGAGCCATGATGCCGTAGGGCAGCCAGCACAGCAAGTAGCAGATCACCATGGTGATTACCATGACGAGCACCCGCTGTTCACGCTTACGAGTCGCAGTGCTGTTGACTCCGCTCACCTGGAGGAACATAAGGGGAGAGAGCGTACAAGGGAATACAACAAAACAGAGCAAGAAAGACTACTTAGTGAAGTGTCAACCCTCACATCAACACAGTGAAAAATGAGCCTATACAAACAGAAGTTTTGGGGAATTTGTTTGTATGAAAAGCTTCCAAATTTTAGTTGGAGCCATCAGTGGCTGATTTCTGTCATCTAAATTGCATCTGAGGTATCAATATGATTTTCTCAATTCCAACAAAGAGGTTCATTGAGCTACAGTATTTGTGATGTCTGGCCCCAGTGATGATAGCTTTTGTATTCTATTAGGGTACCCACAGAGGAAGGTGTCCAAGTAGCTGATCTTTCACTGGCCCTTTCTACAGCTCACAAATGCTCTCTGGGTTCTGGCCCTTCTCTGAGAAGCAGATATTATAAGGGCTTTCCTGGAACTCAACCTCAAAGTCAGGTTCTCTTTCCCTTCCTCACTCCCGTTAATGGTTTGTGACTTCAGTGTTTTTTTGTTTTTTTGCCAGCATAAAGATTTGTGTAGCTGCATTTGCACAAACTGTGGCCACCAACCGTGCATGGAGGAGGCAGAGTTTGTTTTGGGGTTTAGGTCCAGACATAATTCAGGTCTCTTAATAGTGCTTGAGATTGAAAGCCCTACAGTGTACACACACTGTACTGAAGGTTTGGGACAGTTTTTTGTTGAGAGGTTGTTTTTCTTTGCTAGTATACTATGGATTGAGAAGAGTGAAAATTAAAAGTACACTCGGGGCTGGCATAAACCAGGTCTTAAACATCAATGGCTAGGAGCTGTTGAGTAATTGCTCAAAATGTTGAGCAAGTCAATGCACAAAAAGCCATGCCTCTGCTCTTTGCTTTCCTTGCCTCTTCCTGCCTCTCAAGAGTAAACCTAAGCTGCTACTTTTCAGCTGCTTTGTGTGATGGTCTTGTGTCCAGAGGGGACCTGGATAGGATGTTTTTTCCTGCCAAGGGTCAAAAAGTCATACGTGCGGGATTTCCAGCAACTCGAATTCTGCAAAAATGCTTCCAGTTGTAAAAATGACAGCCTCCTAATAATTAATTTTGAAGTTTAATGATGGCAGACAAGATGCAAGAAAACTTGCACTTGCCTTCTAAAATCATTCAAATCAATCAAGTTCATTCATCAAGTCGGGAGGTGTGAGATGCCCAAAATAACTTTAGTTAGATTTTTGCTCATTATTTTGCTGGCTCTCGTTACTCGCCCATGAACAGTTCTCAGAAATGCCCTTGGGACAGTGCCCTTGGGACAGTGGTGTTCGTTGAGTGATTGTTGGCACTATCTCCACCAAGGTGCTCATTAGCTGACGGAGAGCTTGAGCCAGTTTTGAGGTAGTGTCTGCTTGACACGCGCGTGCCTGCCAAACGGCGTGTCATGCCTGCAAGGCATCATGGGAGCATGGGCAGGGGATGGGAGGATAGGATAGTGAGAGGAGGGAAGAGGGTAGAGTTTCAGGAAATCTGTCAGCACCCATTTACTCCAAGTGACAGTGAACTGGTAACAACAGCGATAACTGTTTGTCAAAGTTGCACCCGCAAAGCAAACAGCCACAGTGCCACTCATTCTTAGTGTCACACTACTGGCCTCAACTAATTACTCTGCAGCACAGAGAGCCGCTAATTTTTCATCATGCCTGTGACACAGCAAGTGTTCATCTTGAAATCTACCATGGCTAACCTGCCTTAAATTATGGCAAAGGCCAAAATATCCCAAATATCCTTTAGAAAAATTGTTGGCTTCGAGAACATTCCCAGAAAGATAGAGTAAGCATTCACTGCACATACATGTGTCTGGTCTGCTGAATGTCCAGTGAAATTGCTTGTAAATCACAAGGAACATCACAAAAATGGTCTTGAATCTTCTTAAATATGACTGACATATATCATCCATGCTGTTCTTTCATGAAAACTATTAGTGGAAGATACCTGTAAATTTGTCTAACCAGATCACTTCCCAACATTCTTGAAACATTTTGTGTGAGGATATAGTTTTTGATTCCATTCCATATCTCTAGTACATAAAACAGAAGTAAGTGCATTTTAGAAGGATGGGTGATTTATAATAATAGAATAAAGCTCTCAAAGCCCTGATAACCTTTTTTGTACAATTTTGTACTTTTTTGTACAATACCACCCTGTGTAAAACAGAGGGGAAAATGCATATGAATAATGTGGCATGATTTTCCAATGTAAACCCTTTTAAGGGTCCACATCATAGTTAATACTTTAGGCATGCCCTAAGAAGGAACAAAATAAATATATCTTTCAGTTATATAAGCACTGGAGTTGGTTCATTGGGGAGTTTTACAACTCTCGGTGTACGGCCACACCGAGCTATGTGGGTAATTGAAGGAAAGGCATCCCGTATTGATTAATGTGGAGGTACTGGGATCTGGAGGTATCTGGAAGAGTACTGAAATGCACTTGGCTGGCACTGCAGCTCTGGGCTCTCAGCGGCATTAGCGCTACAAGAAGGGACAGCCACGACGGTAATGATATTGGACGGGGTCTACGGGAGACCAGGTGCAGATGGAATTAGTGTCATTGTGAGGCAGGTTCCCTCCCGGTCACACGGTGTATGAAAACCAGTCTAATAAATGGTGCATTTCGGCGATGGCCTGTCTTCTCTCTCCCAACTTCTCCCCGACCGATGGGAACGTTAGCGCTTAGTACACTTGAAAAGGTGTCATTGAACGCCAAGGCGTTTCAATGTAATCGGAGCCTCGATGCAAATGAGCCGTGAAAAAAGGACAGCATTTGCTATGGCAAAACCAGGCCAAACATGAAATAAAGCGTGACTTGTTGACTTATTTGTCAACCCTTCCTCCGGGGAGACTGCTGGTGTTTGCTTACATACAATCAATAACAGTCTTTAGCATCTGCCAAACAAATATGACTGGAATTGAGACGTGTTTACACAGATGAACTGTCCTCCCTCCCAAACATTCATTGTGAGATGGTTATTACATGAGAAATTACATTATGTTATATAATATAAAAAGATTCACAACGTACACAAAATGTACCTCGGTGGCTTTGCCAACGAGCAGTAGGGGTGAATAATACACAGAAGGTCAGTAGTGCTTGAACTACATCCTAAATCACTACTTCTAAGCTGACTGGCGGCATGTGTATTTTCCCCCAAATGCCAGTGCAGCCTTTGCCGAGTTTAAGTGTTTTAAGTTTAAGTGAGTTTATGAGTTCATGAGTTAAGCCAATTGTTAAATAATTTCCTTCTTTACTTTTTCGGGGTCTCCAGTCACTGAAAGAAATCACAAAATGCTGTGGAAGAAATTAAAATGCTTACTTAAACTTGCATTTTTGCAACATAGGTTTTATTGATAATTTTAATTTGTTTTGGAACAATTTTGCCTTTTTTAGATATGATGGAGTACACCCCAACAGGCTGGGTAGCCAAATGCTAGCTGCAAATTTGCAGCACGCTGTTCAGAACTATCCACGGGACTGACTATTTACATCCAACACCCCCTCACCGGAAATCATTCCTCTTCCGTTTGTGTTGCCTCGGCCTAATGTCCCTCCTGTTTGTGACGTTCTTAGAGCCGGGGTTCCAGCGCTGTCAATGCATTAAGAAATAGAAACAAGAGAAATAAACAAAACTGGAAGACCCCCAAAACAGTGAGTAATCTTGGAAATGCTAAAGGACTAAAAATATGTCATCTTAATGTCTGTAGCTTAATATCAAAACTTGACCAAATTAAAATGCTGATGACACAAACTAGCATAGATATTCTTGCTATCTCGGAAACTTGGCTAACACCAACAATTCCGGATTCCTTTCTTTATATTGAGAATTACCATTTATTTCGTAAAGACCGGGTTGGGAAACGTGGAGGAGGAGTAGCAATATATGTATCAAATAAGTACTCATCAACAAATAATCAAACAGACACGGCATCCGAAACGTTACAAATCACCTTTTATTTAACGTCTCAGCATGCTATAGACATTTTAGTTTCATACAAACCCCCTAACACGTCACCAATAGATTATGTATCATCCCTAACAACTATTCTTGAGTCGGTCAAAACAAAAGAATATATACTACTTGGTGATTTTAACTTAAATTGGAATGATACTATTGCTACACCGCTAAAACATGTAGCAACCAAATTTGGACTTGAACAATTGATAAAGGAACCAACGCGAGTATGTAGTACATGTGAAACAATTCTTGATCTAATTTTTTCCAATGAACCGACAAAATATAACCTAAATGGGGTTATTAAAACAACATTATCGGACCATTTTCTTACCTTTGCTATTAGAAAAAAAATTATAGAACACAAGGGACACAAATTGAATGTTATAAAAACGATACCAGGCTCCAAAAAACAGACGTACCAAAACGAGATTAATAACATTAACTGGGAAGAGGAGAATAAGATGAGCAACCCAGAGAAAATACTCACGAGAATGCATGAAAAAATTAAGACTCTAACTAAAAAATACACAAAAAGTTCTAAACTAAAGTCTCGACAATTATCTTTACCTTGGATTACACCAAATATATTACGTCTGCTCAAACAAAAATCAAAACTTATGAAAAACTACTATCGTACTAAATTATTAATAGATAAGCAAGCTTTTGCGACAATTAGAAATAAATGTATCGTAGAGTTACAGAAAGCAAAAACTAATTATTATCAGAAACTCATAAATGAAGCCTCTTTGCACCCCAAAAAGCTGTGGGATGCACTGAACTCCATAACTGGAGGAAGGACAAAAAATAACCAAGGCAAGATAAGCGTTTTCTCACAGGGATTATTGCTAACAGAGCCTCAAAAACTTGCTTGCGCGTTTAATACGTTTTTTATTTCATCAGTAGAAGAGCTCGCAGCCCACTTTGATCCATCTGTGCAACAATTGGAATTTTCTGCCTCACAATCACAACCTTTCTCCTTCGCAGAAATATCTCAAGAGTGTTTAATAAACATCACACATTCTCTAAAGAAGACAAAAACAAAGGATACACATGACATGAACTCAGACTTCTTTCTGTCACATTTGGATTCTTTATTAACAGTCACCCATCATCTCATAAACTTATGTATTACAAAGTCTGTTTTTCCTTCCGCATGGAAAACATCTCAAATCATTCCCATTTACAAAGCAGGTGATCCAACAGTCATATCAAATTATAGACCGATATCTATTCTTCCCATAATGTCAAAGATCCTGGAAAAGGTGCTAGCCACTCAGCTCACCGACTACTTAGAATCACACGGTCTTTTAAATGAATTTCAGTTTGGTTTTCGAACAAACAGATCAACCACGTCCGCAGTATTATATCTCACGGAATCAATTAGACAATCATTAAATGTAGGGAATATAACTGGTGCAATATTTATCGACTTTTCAAAAGCATTTGATACCGTTAATCATTCAATACTTCTCAATAAGTTAACGAAGTTCAACCTATCATCAACTGCAATAAACATGTTTTCATCATATCTATTAGAAAGAACACAACTGGTCCAAATAGATCAACTTAAATCCACTTCTATGACAAGCAATATCGGTGTACCACAAGGATCTATTCTAGGACCGCTATTGTTCATATTATATATTAATGATCTGCCCTCAGTATGCTCATCAACCCAAGTGCTTCTATACGCGGACGACACCGTTATCTTTACCTCTGCGCATAAAATAGATGACATTCATTCCAAACTTTCATTAGACCTACAAGCTCTTCACCACTGGTTACACAGAAATCATCTAACATTAAATATAAAAAAAACACAATGTATGTATTTTCGATCCTCTCAAAAAACATTTTCGACTCCGCCCCCTATACAACTAAAAAACGAACCCTTGTCCGTAACAAGTACCTATAAATATCTCGGCGTCACGCTTGACGATCATATGATGTTTAAACCACATATTGAATACCTTGCAAAACAGCTAAATAAAAAACTTTTCGTCTACAATAAAATTCGGACATATCTTACACGAACCGTTTCAAATACATATTTAAATGCCATAATTCTATCCACATTATCATATTGTTTACCAATTTGGTCATCTGCTACAAAATGCACATTAGACCCAATCATTCGTCTTTATAATAGATCGCACAAAATTCACGCGAAATTACCATCTCGCACACATCATTGCACTGCCTTACAACAAGTAAACGCACTCACTTTTGAAAATTACCAAATGTTACTGAACTTAAAACTTTACCATAAAATACAAAACAATACTCTTCCTCAGATCATTAACAACCTATTGCCACATCATTCCAATAACCGACAACAAAGACAAACCCGTTCCATTACAAACGCATTAAATCCACTTCAAAGATACAAAAACAATTTTGGTCAAAAATCGTTTTTCAATAGAAACACAGAATCATGGAATAATTTACCATTAAATATAAGGACAAATATACATTTTAACAACTTTAAAAAACAGCTCAAATCTCATCTTATAAATAACCAAATCTGTCAACACTAGACTATAATTAATTTCAGATCACGCTGTGTCTGCTCCATAAACACTCACTTTATTATTATTATTATTTTTATTTTTTTATTTATTTATTTTTAAATTTTTTTTCATTGTTTCTACATATTTCTTTCTGAAATTTCTCACATTTTAATTACTGTACATCTATAGATTTTTTACCCCTGTCTTTCTTATTTTTTCCTCATTTTCTGTTCATCTCAATTATTTTCTTTTTCTTTTTTTTTCTTTCCCCATGCTGTAGGACAGGGAACCCTCTGTAAAACAGTAATGTACTGAGTAGGGCCCAAAGATGTTAGGACTTTTATGTACTAATATCTTTTTTCCCTGTATAAAAAATAAATTGAAATTGAAATATTTAAAAAGTCAAGGGCAAAAGTAAACTGTGCCTAGATTGGATCTGGGCCTGCTGACAAGAGAAAACGGAACCTGACAGTGAGCAAAAGCTGCAGAAACAATAAAGAAAACCCAAGGAAAAAAACAAAGCGATAGACATTCTTGTCCATCCTGTCCTTTGCAGGTTGATGCTGTGGCTTCTCTGATTGGGTGTGAACAGAGAGGAGAGCACTCTGTCACTGACTGACTGTCTGTCTTGTTTCAGTGACCATGCACCTTAGTCCTATTGAATTACCGGCCTGCTTTGTGTTGGGGCTGAGTTAGCTAGAGAGAAGCTCCTCCACTCCATCAAGCCAGACATTTGATTGTGTAAAGAAGACCTTCCTCAGCAATAAGTCCCATGCTTGGATAGGCCCTGTGCCACAAACATTCAACATAAGTTTGTCTCAACCCCCCCTTTCCCTCCCGCTTTTCTTTCATGCCTCACTCTATTGCTCCCCCCCTCTCTCAGCACAATAGAGCCATCACCTGTGAGGTAAAACAGGGTAAGGCTGTGCCGAATTAGAATACTTGGGGGACTGTGGGAAAACATTGAAAACCGTTTGAAAAACGGTTGCTTTAGAGCAGTCCTTTGCCACTAGAATGACAGGTGTGACACGGACTGGATGCTGAAGCTGACTTGGTGAACTGTTTCCTTGAAACCTATTGGTTTTTTATTTTAAATTATATATATTGATTATACTGACTTAGGAAACTACAAACCTGTTGATGCACACCTTATAAAATCCTGGAATCATTATGGATAAATTGGAACTATTCCTGGATTAAACAGCATCTTAGATGATAGCTAGGGGGCATGCATAAACTATAATGGTTTTTGATACATTTTTAAAATAGCCCCTAACTGCAAAAAAGTACCTAAAAACCATCCAAAAATCTTCTGATTGTCATTAGGTAGCCAGAATAAACTCATAAATAAGCAGTTTCCCCTACGATTATGCACTTTCAATCTATACACCACCTTATTATAGTCAAACCAGAATTGTATGTAACTGTAGACATATAGTTAGAGGCACCATCGATGTTGTCTAACAGCATATTAAACTTGTATTCATAAATAATATGAAAAATATATACATTTAAGAGTAATATACAATGGGACTGGTGGCAACAATGTTAATGCAACAGCAGCTAGTTCAGTAACTGTTGGTTAGTTGAAAGTGAATGAGAACTCTTACAGTTCCCCTTCAACAAATACCTGGACTTCTTTGAGGAAACTACAGATTCTTCTGACTCAAACAATTTGACAATATACATTCTGAAGTGTTTGACTGAGTCACAAGTGGCTTGTTGTTATAATGAAATCAGCAGTCATTACAGGGGTTATTTTACAATGGGTTTAGAATTGGCTGCAGAGTAGATTTACTAAGCCCTTTAGCACGTGCAAAACCTTTTAGCACATGCAAAACCAATAACATGACCAATGATTGGTAATGGTATTTGTTTTGCACCAATCATTGGTTTTCTTCTCGAGTATTGCAAAAAGAAAAGATAAATACATGCATATGCAAAAGTACACATCGCCACAGCTGTAGGTTAAACAGAAGGGAAAATTATGTACCTGTAAACTGTTTCAATGCCTCAGTGATTTAAGAATAAATTAATGTAATTTTGATCTACTCAGCCTCAATGAGGTTTCTGTACTCATACAGTAGAGAAAAATAAATCTAACAGTGGTGAGAAATCTCCAATTGGGTGAGAAACCTTACATTTCATACCATACAGGGACAATCACATTATTGTTAATTATTGTTAAAAACTCTAACTGTATACTTCTGTAGATGGTTTATTCACCACCTTTTTAAATTACATTGACTTAATCACCCATTTAATATCTATAAAAGTAATAATTTTTCCAATTCTAAGTGAAAAATTGTAATTGAATTAAATATTACTGCATACATTATGGAAATACTGAGACAAGTCTCATGGTTATTGGAGGAGAAATAATGATAGCTGTCTCTGTGATTCTCTCAATCTTGTAATTCAAGTACTCAATTATAGCAACTTTTTATCATGGTTTAAATCCAACGTGGTACACATGCATAGATTAACCAGTGTTGAGACAGAACAGGCATGCTATTTAACGTGTGACCATGTATGCATATACAGCCATGCACACAAAAACACATGCACACACCCACAAAATACACACAGTCAACAATGGGGGTGGGGTTGTACCCTTGGATTTCTGTAATTAAATAGGCTGTGTCCCATTACACTTTAATCATATTCACTTCACCGTGATAATTATTCATGTGCCCTGTATGGGGTCAGCTTAATAAATGGTCAGAGCACAAATTTCAAACAGCAAATTCATTAAATGTATTAATAATGTAGTTGAAATAGCTGAAGAGCAAATCATTAGAAAAGCAAAGTTATAAATCAGACAAATTTTGTCATGATTATAGAGTGATTGTGCCAGTAGGTTAAAGTTATGTGGTGTAGTTTTCTGTTAAACACGATCCCTTGACAAAAAATGCTAATTCTTTGTCTGATTTATCATTTTGTTTTTATAATGACACGCATGTACATCTGTGAGTGTGTTTGCTGCTTGTGGTCATTTTAATAAGCATATATATCCTGCCAGTATATTCCTGCCACCTGCTAGCATATACATTTTTCATTGGTCTTCAATTGTGCTTCATTTTCAAGTAATACCATGGTAGCTGAAGGAAATGCTTACCGGTACTCACCACACAGCTACTTCGCATACTGCTTATGTTTGCACAGCAGAATAAAGAAATACTGGCTTGACCAAGAACAGACAATAAAGCACTGGCCCTCTGGCTTTGTCAGTGTAAAGCTTTATTGCGTTTTTTACATATTATCCATTTATACAGCTGGATATATACTGAAGCGATTCAGGTTAAGTACCTTGCTCAAGGGTACAACGGCAGTGTCCTACCTGGGAATAGAACCTGCAACCTTTTGGTTACAAGGCCAGTTTCTAAACCATTATACTACACTGCCGCCCATAATGCGTCCTCAGTATCAGGACAGGAACAAACTTCCTGCCCCAATGTGTGCCCCATTTACACAAGACTATTGTATTTATGTAAATCAGCTTCAATAAATATAAATGAATGACCTCAATTAATATAATTCCCCACTGATTCTATTGTGTTATTACTGATAGAGATTACAGCGATATGCATGATAAATACATCAATGCAATTGATAATTCAATCAATAACAATCAGCTGTGACAAATGCATAAATTAAACCCCTGAGTGAAATCCACATTGATGTAAATGGCGGCATTAGGCTTTCAATGATCACCGATAAAGGAAAATACTGGGAGTAGGTTACAACCATTGATCAATGTTCACCAATTAAGGCCAATTTGACTGGCATCAATGAAGAAAAAAAAAAAAAAAGCCTCCCCAGGAGGTTTCAGGAGGTTCTTGCTGAAACATGAAACCATTACAACAATTACGACAAGAACGATTTTCCTAATTCTGAACAGTAAAAATTACATTTCGTCAGCAGCAAGGAGAAAGAAGAAAACAACAAAATGTGTGACAGAGTGGTTGTGGACTCGGGGCCCTAAGAAAAAGAGGTTGAGACGGGGAGTCTCCGATCAATAACAGTGGCAAAAAATGCATGGACTGAGTGACGATGCACTTCGTACACAGCCGATAAATGCAAGTGCCTGGAGTTACCGTAATTAAATGAGCCGTGAAAATGGCCCTTTGAGAAATCCGCTAAAGCAGACCCGCTCGCCTGCTTATGCTTGGATCTCCGTGAGAACGAAAGGCCGACGTTCCCAAAGGAGCGTAACATTCATCCTAAGCACTGTGATGAAAGGCACACATTTACAAGGCGATCCGGGAGCCATGCTGACATGCTAGTTTAAAGCGTGTACGTACAAAAGGTTCTCAGAAACTGTGTGAGCCCAGGAACCATTATTGAGGAAAACACAGACTGGAACCTCACACCTTATTAACATGTTAATTATTAACCTCATAATTATTAACCTCATAATTATTAACCTCACTGCATAATAACGTATTTGACTAACACATGATCAGATACGGAAGTACTGTATAATGTTTTAACCCCTTTGTGCAGTTTACCTAGTGGTGTAGACCCTGGGGTCTACATCACAAACATCCTACTGTACCATGTGAGGTACCATGGAAAACTGCATATCGTCTTCATCAGTGCGAGTTGCGCTATTATTGGGCAAAATATGAAGTCCCTGTTATGGTTTAGAACACTGGTATGGACCCAAATGCAGGACTCGGAGGCAAACTCAGGCAAAAACTCTGCAAGGAGTATAATTTATTATTATTTCATTTATTGTTATTTCACTAAGTTGGGCTATACTGACGTACAGAATTCTAATTGAGTGTTGAACTTAATTAATTCTGAATAAAAGTGACCAAAACTCTGGGCTTGTCCAATAATTGATGGGTCAGAGTAAGAAAACCGCATACTCAAAAACAAAGGAACAACCTTATAAATATATACTTTTAATTCTCAATACGATAGGAAGCACAACCATAAAAGAGAGATGAACTACGCGTTTCGGCAGTCCTTCTTCAGGTTCGCTTCAGCCGAAGAAGAACTGCCGAAACATACCGTTCGTCTCTCTTTTATGGTTGTGCTTCCTATCGTATTGAGAATTAAAAGTATATATTTATAATAAGGTTGTTCCCTTGTTCTTGAGTGTGCGGTTTGCTTACATTGAATGATCACACACACACATACGTATATATACTAGTGAGCACCATAATTCATTTGGACAGTGACACATATTTTGTTATTTTGGTTCTGTACTCCAGCACTGAGTTTGAAAGGATACAGTGACAATGTATTTAATTGAATTTAACACAGATTCAATTTGAGGGTATTTTCATCCATATTGGATGAACTGTTTAGAAATTATAGAACATTTTCTACATAGCCCCCCCCCCCCACCCCCCCCCCCCCCCCATTTTCGGGCATAAAAAAATATTGTACAGTTTAACATAATGTAGAATAAAGTAATCACTTTTAATATTTGGTCGCATATCCTTTGGCTTTGCATGCCATGACTTCCTGATGTCTGTGACCCAACAATATCAAAAGACTCTTGATATCTTATTTTCTGGTACTCCTACAAGCGATACTATAACCTCTCTGCATTTGAATGGATCTCTATGGGAATTGGGGGGTGGGACTAGATTTAGTTGTAAATTACACTGGAACAGTATGGAACACATGATTGGCTAAATGGCTCTAAGTCATCAAGGGCCTGATGTATCAAACAAGCCTTAAACCATCACTCTGCTGCCAGAAATACAGTAGATATGGATGGATAACTTGAAGGGTTTCTTCTCCTGACTTATTTTTCCATAGAGTTCAATAAGACAATTTCACGAGAAACAACCCTTAAAGTGATCCATCCATATCTACTGCATATCTGGCAGCAGAGTGATGGTTTGAGGCTCATTTGAAACCTTTTTTGATATATTTTTTGATGGCCGAAAATGAGGGGGACTATGTACTAAAGGTTCTATAATTTCTAAACGGTTCATCCGATATGGATGAAAATACCCTCAAATTAAAGCTGACAGTCTGCACTTCAACCTATGCTTTCAAAATCAAAGTGCTAGAGTACAGAACCAAAATAACAAAGAAATGTGTCACTGTCCAATGAATTATGATGCTCACTGTATTATATACAGTATATATAATAATAGTCAACTCCAATAAGGTCTACAGTTTGAATGAGAGTTACAAGGTAAACTACTGATATTTATTTCAGAAGTGTCCCTTAACAGATAATGGAGCTATGCAGGGGGACGGTTGCTGCCCATATTAAATCTCCATCTATTCACACTGCAAATCAGAACTGTCATATTAAATGACCAAAACTAGCTAACCTGTCAACCATGTTACATTTAAGCAGTGGCAGATTTCTCCGAACAAATATAAACTGCAGATAAAGGATAATTATAAACAGATTAGTCAAATGGAATTCAGATTTCAGTAATATCATACCTGTCATAAACGTAAATGGCTAAGACTGCTAAATGCCGCATCATTATGCAGTGTAGCATGCACAAACCCATTTCTTGCAGGCAAGTAATTTATCTTTTTTGCTGCATGTCAATCATGTGGATTCCAGGCAGATGTTGGAGATTGATTGTTAATTAAAGCATGTTACAATGTTATAGCGGAATTGATCCAAGACAGCTGTGGCTTCTTAGAAAAATAATTATTTGAGAAGGTCTACAATTACATACTTCAAACGTCACTTTGTGTGTGTGCGTGCATACTGCTGTAACTTATGGTAGGCTACACTGGCCAGCATCTGTTCATCTGCTTAGAACTCTCAGGTAAACATAATTTAGTATACAGGGCAGAATTTTTAGTACTACTGGTCATCTGGTTCTGGATACGAGCTATGCGTGAGATACGGGTCATGGCAGCAAACAAATCACCTTTGACAAACACAAACACTTCATTGGGTGAACTCTTCCAAAGACTTTGCTTGCATGAGATAATGGTTGATGTTTATGTTTAATTAGCTCTGTGTTCCGGTGCCTGTCCATTACCTGAATGTGGTTGGGTTGCTGTTTCCAAAGCCAGAAAAGGGTTTAAATCTATGGGTTATTACTAAGTAACTGGGTCTAAATTCATGAATCTTAATTATTAATAAATATATTAAATGTAGATTTAAATTCATGAATCTTATAAAAGCCAGCTTGGTAATGTTTTTCTTCACAGCTAATTACGTCATAAAAATATATTAAACGGAGGAAGCACTGCCAATGATATGAAAACCTTTTCATAGATACAAATACCATTCGCAATAAACTTTCTTCTTAGTGAATCTTAATGAAGCTGGAAAATGGCAGACAGCAGGTATCTCTTCCCACTTCTACCTTCGAAGTGGTATTCAGTGGCTTTTTGCTCCCAAAACAGCTTCTGCTCTCTGAAGCACACGGGCCCATAAATTACTTGCAGTGGTAGGCTGTCTTATTAGAGCGTTTCATTTTCAACCCAGCAAAGCAATATACCATTGCATTGGAGCTGTCTCCGCAGTAACGACCTGAATGTCAGGCTCAGTTTCCTGGGGCTCCAGGGGGCACAGGCCAGTTTAAAAATGTGCCGTCTGTGGCACAGGGACCAATTAAAAGCTGTTCAAAAGTCAGAGACGGATTACGGCGGCGAAGGGGTGGATTCCGGGGCTCTGCTGACAAAAATGGTGCTGCCTGTGGCGTGCAGTCGAGCCCGACCCCAAAAGGGCTGGGGCCATCTCCTTAGGGCTGCAACTGAGCTTTCAAAGCAAAGGAGCAAAGGCAGCCCATGTTGCAAAGTCTCTCCTCCCGTCCGCCAGCCCCAAACCGCCATCACGTCAAATGCCCACGAGGCATCAACTTCGCCAGTTCCTCCTGACACTCGCACTTTCTGGAAAGTGTGGAGATGCGTTCAGCTCTTCTGCTCGGAACAGTTAGCATTTGTGTTTTTAACTTTGCTTTTACAGGTCTGTTTCGTGGGTGTGCTGAATCTGACTTACTCACACACATCTTCATGTTCCCAGTGAGAAAAAGACGGAATCTAGATGCCTACAGGAGTGGATATCTATGTTCAGAGACATTTTGATATAAATGGACGAGTTAGCTCAGGTTTTATCCGCATATTGCCGGCTACATCCTAGCCAGATAGAAATCTTTCACTTTTCAACCAAATGTAGCCGGTTTTTCACCAGAATGCTAGACAGCATTTCACTGACTTTTCAACACAAAAAGGTTCACTGGTTTTCCGAGCTGTGTTTCCATCGTCATGCTGGCACACGCTGGCACACTTCCGCATTTCCGCACTTCGATATTGTCAGTTATGTTGACAACGAAGTCGGTAAAGGTTTAGTAAAGATCACTGCATTCTTGGTTTGTCTTAATAGAGAACGCAGCAAGTCCGTTTAAGAGAGTATCAAATATAGGATTAGATAGGTTCTTTCTTTTTCTACCTATCTGATTCTCCTTCTTTGTTTTGGCTGCCTGGTATCGTTTGGTTTTAAACTCGTTTTCTCTACAGAGTTTAAAGATACAGGTTTGCATATTTCTTTCTTTCCTTTTCCTGTTTTCTCCGGGTCATTATTTTCTTTTTTCCGTTCTAGTTACCTCTTGTCTACGCCTACTAGGTAGTGCGTGAGGTTTCTCTTTGGTTGGTTTATTATTCTCGCTGGGTTATTATTTTGGCTTGAGCCAGGGAGGTTTTGTTCCCGATCTTTTGTTCTACTCCTTCCTCTGCGGTTAGTTTCAGTTTCTGTGGCGAGTTTGTATGTAACTCGCTTTCTGATTCCCTATCAGTCGCATTTGGTTCTCCGAAACAAAAAAACTCCAAACATTGCAGAATATCAAAGTCATTATGGAGAGACCAGCGAAGGGTACAGAAGCACCAAGAACGCTAGCCAGCTAAGGCGCTACAGGGGCTACTTTAGAGGAGACACTCCTCACCTTGCAAATTCAACAAAGTCAGTTAGTGGAGCAAGCCAGGGGGAATGTCTACAGAGACTCACAGAGAGTCTGTATAGACTCACTACTGCAGCCAATCCTTCTCCAGTGACTCCAGCACAAGCAACTCCCATTCCCATGCCACATACACTTAAAGAACCCAAACTCTAGTTACCTCCTCGTTATGGAGGAGAACCGGGGAAATACCGCCCATTTCTCACGCAGTGTTTGATTTTCTTTCAAGCGCAGCCCTCTTGCTTTTCTACACCAGAAGCCCGGGTTGCTTTTATATTATCACTGTTAGAGAGACGGGCTCTTGCTTGGGCTGATCCCCTGATTAGATCCAACGCCTCTGTCATACGTGACCTGGTCCAACTGATGAGGGAGATGCAAATTGTCTTTGACCACGAGGTCTCAGGCGAGGAGGCAGAGAGTTGACTAGTTTGCGCCAGGGTTCTGACACAGTGGCTTCTTTTGCCATTACGTTTCGAGCACTGGCTGGGGAGACAGGATGGCCTGACGGGCCGCTTAAATCTTTAATTCGGCAGGCATTGTCCAAATCAATAAAAGACGCCCTAGCCATGCTCGAACCTCCTTCCACGTTCAGTGACCTGGTCACGATAGCCATACGCCTGGACAACCGGATCAGGGAACATGAGCGTGAAGGGAGAAACTATGCTCCCCTGCATAAATCCGCATTCTCTGTAGGAGCTCCACCCAGTTTTCCCACCAACCCTCCGCGGGCCAGGAGGAGCCCATGCAGGTGGATGGGTCATCTTTCCGCAGATCCAAGTCAGTCAAACCCCGGGTGGCGTGGTGCTATTATTGCAAATGCAAGAGGCATATAAAGGAACAATGTCCTAAGTTGGCGGGAAACGAGGGGTCTCACTAGGGAGACCGAACTCCCCAGTGAGACTAAATAGTACTCATTCTCGGGCCCCGTTACCTGTCCAATTGTGTTGTGAGGGGTGCTCTGTGAGGGTAAACGACTTATGAGTAGAGAGGAGAGTCTATCCTGGGACCCCTTTGCGGAGGGGAGTCCCATGGAGGAGGATGACACTTCAGTTGCCGATTGTAACTGGGACAGGTCATCTGACGCTACTTCCGAGAATCCAGATGTAGTAGGGGCACTCGAGTTTGAGCTTCCCACGGCTGTTCCGGTGGAGTATTCTGACCTTGCTGAGGTCTTTAGTAAACAGCGCGCTACTAGATTGCCACCACATAAACCTTACGATTGCGCTATTGAGCTTTTACATTGTTTTTCACGGGGGCTGTTCTTCCCAGGGGCTCACTGTTTTCACTATCGGTTCCAGAGAGTGCGGCCATGAGGGAGTACATAGAGGAGGCTTTGGCTAATGGGTTCATCAGACCTTCTACGTCACCAGCAGGTGCTGGGTTCTTTTTTGTTAAAAAGAAAGACGGAGGTTTGAGGCCCTGCATAGATAATCGAGCCCTAAATGACATTACCATTAAAAACAGGTACCCTCTTCCACTTATGAACTCCACATTTGAGTGCTTATAGGGGGCGTCGGTCTTTTCAAAACTCGACCTGCGCAACGCTTACAATCTCGTGCGCATGCGTAAGGGCGATGAGTGGAAGACCACTTTTAACACGCGCCACGGTCACTACGAATACCTGGTGATGCCTTTCGGTCTCACTAGCGCCCCCTCTGTTTTTCAGGCACTAGTGAATGATGTTCTGAGAGAGATGCTGGAGACATTTGTCTTCGTTTACTTAGACGATATTTAAATTTTTTCTCCGGATCTCACTTCTCACATCATTCACGCAAGTGCTTCTTGAAGCCCAACTTTTTATTAAGGCCGAGAAATGCGCTTTCCACACCAGCACCGTTTCGTTCGTGGGTTTTATTGTGGCGGAGGGAAAAGTGCTGATGAACCCAGAGAAGATCTCTGCGGTAAAAGATTGGCCTACTCCCAATTTGGTGAAGCAGGTTCAACGCTTCTTGGGGTTTGCCAATTTTTATCGGAGGTTAATTCGGAATTTTAGCACTGTTGTCGCTCCCATTACCTGCCTCACAAAAAAGACATCTCCTGTCCTTTTCCAGTGGAATCCTAGGGTGGAGGCAGTTTTTACCGAGCTTAAGAGGAGGTTCTGTTCCGAACCTATCCTCATAACTCCCAATCCCTCCCTTCCCTTTGTGGTTGAGGTTGACGCCTCTGAGCTGGGGGTTCGGGACACTTGCCACTGGATCGCAAACTTCACCCTTGCGCGTATTTCTCTCGCATTCTTACTTCTGCTGAGAGAAATTACGATGTGGGAGATCGTCAACTGTTGGTGGTCAAGATGGCGTTAGAGGAATGGCGCCATTGGTTGGAAGGAGCTGAGCATCCCTTCACGGTCTGGACAGACCATAAAAACGTGGAGTATGTTCAACAGGCTAACACTCCTCCCAATTGGTGGCCCATCCGGGTATTCACCACACTAAGGAGTTCATTTCCCGTCAGTTTTGGTGGCCTAAACTGGAGAGCGATGTGCGGGAGTTTGTCGCGGCTTGTTTCACTTGCGCCCGTAACAAGGGTTCACGGCTTTCCTCCTCAGGTTTTTTACGCCCTCTTCCAGTCCCCTGGAGTCACATAGCTCTCGATTTTGTGACCGGTCTGCTGCCGTCCCATGGGAACACTGTTATCTTGGTGGAGGTGGATCGGTTCTCTAAGGCGGCTCACTCGCTCTGCCCAAACTGCCATCCATTCCAGAGACTGCTCAGTTAATGGTAGAGCACATTTTTAGAGTACACGGTCTTCCCCTTGATGTGGTGTCTGACCGTGGTCCGCAGTTCGCCGCTAAATTCTGGTGCTCCTTTTGTACTCAGCTGGGGGCATCGGTCAGTCTTTCATCCGGGTTTCATCCTGAGACCAACAGACAGACTGAACGTACTAACCAGAGTATGGAGAGCACCCTTCAGTGTCTAGCTGCGTCCAATCCCACGTCCTGGAGTCGCCATCTTGCCTGGGCTGAATATGCTCATAACACCCTGCATAACGCGTCCACGGGTTTCTCTCCCTTTGAGCAGTTGGGTTACTTATCTCCCCTATTTCCTGAGCTGGAGAGAGATGCGGAGGTTCCTTCCGCTGCTTCCTTCGTTCGCAGGTGTCGAACGGTTTGGAGACGCGTGCGTTCCTCTCTACTACACGCTTTGGCTAGACAGAAGGCGGTGGCCGACAGGCGTCGTCGTCCTGCTCCTTCCTACCGGGTGGGACAACGAGTGTGGCTTTCCACACGAGACCTCCCGCTGCGAGTTGAATCTCGGAAACTCGCACCGTGGTTCGTGGGCCCCTTCAAGATAATCCGTAAAAGTATCCCGGTTACTGTGCGCCTCCAGTTGCCTTCCTCCATGCGTATCCATCCTACCTTCCACGTCTCCCGCCTGAAGCCTGTGCTTGTTAGCACACTCGCTCCGGCTGATAAACCGCCACCTCCTCCCCGGTTCGTGGAGGGAGGTACGGTACATACTGTTCGGCGTATTCTGGCTGAGAGGCGTGTGGGCAGAGGTTATCAGTTTTTGGTAGACTGGGAGGGTTATGGCCCGGAGGATCGTTGTTGGGTCCCCTCAAGGAACATTTTGGATCATACACTAATTACAGATTTTTGTAGGGCAGGGCTGAGGGATCGCCTGGAGCAGTCCCTTAGAAAGGGGGTCCTGTCATGGTTATTGCTGCCTCTGCGATTCCTCTGTTTGAATTCTCGTTTGGGCGTCGTCTCGATGCTCTATCGGATTTTTTCCGCCTCCGTTCCGGTGTTTGCTTTTCGCCCGACAATTATTTCCCACACCTGTGTGGTGTTCCCACCGGCTATAAATGCTCAGGACTTCGGTTTTCCGACTTCATTCAGGACTTCATTTCCGCACTTCGATATTGTCAGTTGTTATGTTAACAACGAAGTCGGTGAAGGTTTAGGATTGTCGGTCACTGCATTCTTGGTTTGTCTTAATAGAGAATGCAGCAAGTCCATTTAAGAGTATCAAATATAGGATTAGATAGGTAGAAAAAGAAAGAACCTATCTGATTCTCCTTCTTTGTTTTGGCTGCCTTGTATCGTTTGGTTTTAAACTCGTTTTCTCTACAGAGTTTAAAGATACTGTTCAAAGTTCTCAGTTATTTTCACCTCGTTACATTTCCCTTTACCGAGAGGCTAGGGTGTTTATTTTCTACTAAGCTTGTGTTAGTCATTTTTGCTAGTAAAGTTATGGGAGGACGGTGCTCCGTTAGCTCGCCTGTAAAATGTTTCTCTCTCCTGGGAGATTGGGCGTTTTCTTTACGTTTTCTGGAGTAATGCGGAACTGGATGGATGGATGGATGTAGTTATTAGGACTCTTCCGCCCTGGCGTACTTGCCTATGTGGATGTAGTTATCCGGACTCTTCCCCCCTGGCGTACTTGCCTATGTGGATGTAGTTATCCGGACTCTTTCCCCCTGGCGTACTTGCCTATGTGGATGTAGTTATCCGGACTCTTCCCCCCGGCGTACTTGCCTATGTGGATGTAGTTATCCGGACTCTTCCCCCCTGGCGTACTTGCCTATGTGGATGTAGTTATCCGGATTCTTCCCCCCTGGCGTACTTGCCTATGTAGATGTAGTTATTAGGACTCATCTCCCCTGGCTCTTTTCTGTTCCTGCTTCCTGGTCTTTGCATGTGAAAAGCAGCCTATGAAAGCAGCCATGGAATGTTATATCTGTTCCTTCGCCTCCTTGTTACATTCCTCTTTACCAAATGTTGTCTTGTTGACATTACCATTATGGGAGTATTGTTTTAACTGTTGAATGTGCAGTATTGTTTTGAATGCTGACCTGAATTAAATTTAGTCCTCATAATTGAAATGTGTTCCTTGAGCCTTGATGTTTCAGTTATATTTTTTAAGCATTGATCAAATGTTATCTTATTGACATTACCACTGTTGCTGGCCTGAATTAAATTTAATTGTATGATTAAGTTCCAGTATTAAATGCTCAGGTTTCAAATAAAAGCCGAATGAAACCAGATAAATTGCATTTACATATCCTTCTTTTTATTTAGTGAATTTCAATCGTTATTGAGCACAATGTCAGGTGGCGCGACTGGTCATGGTCAGGTGGTGCGACCAGCAAATTTACATTTAAATGTATCCAGTCCCATTGCAGTCTGAAAAATGTATTCAGAAATATAACTGAAAATCTTAAATAATGTATACAAATCATTTTTACTGTTAGAATTTTTGTTTTCTTTCTCTCTATGGAAAATAGGATGTTTGAAAACAAAAAGAAGTGGCCGTTTCTATAAATGGAATAAAACTGCCATGAATAAAGAAATTAAAGTGGAATTTACCATGTGATGTGTATTTTACACACTACAATGATTCATATTTGCAGGTTTTCAGTAGTGGTAAATACATTAAAAGTGTATTATTCAAAATGCATATATGGTCGCGCCACCTGACATTTCTGGGTGGTAAAATCTGAAATCTTGTTTAAAAATGTATTTATATCACCTTAAAAGCTATGAAACAAATATAAATACACAGGATACATTCTTGTGGAATTAAGAATCTATTTATCCATTTTGGTCAGTATTTTTTGTTTTCATTTTGAAAACCTTATTTGTCATTCACCCATTTTGGCTTGAGCCAGGGAGGTTTTGTTTCCGATCTTTTGTTCTACTCCTTCCTCTGCGGTTAGTTTTCGTTTCTGTGGCGAGTTTGCATTTAACTCGCTTTCTGATTCCCTATCAGTAGCATTTGGTTCTCCGAAACAAAAAAACTCCAAACATTACACTCTGGACATTGCACGTGTTTGCAACATGTTCTAAGACCCAACACACATTGTAATTAAGAGCCATATCTCAGGAGATTGTTCCAAAGTGTCCTTTCCCTGTCAGGCCAACAATGACTTTGAGCAAAACCTTTCTCACAGGAGCACGTTTGCAGATAAGTACCTTCATATTGCACACAATCCTCTAGTCTAGAATACCCAGTGGGCCTGCTAATCAATCATACCTTTCACTCATTGTCTCCCACTCCTGATATTCTATAAAGGCAGAGATACCAGTGCTTCTCATAGATGAAAGAAGACAAATAGATTTAGCTATCTGCTGCAACTGAGACAAAAGGAGAGCACTTTATTAAATTGGAGGATTCGACGCAAGCTGTCAGCAGCTTGATTTTAACAGATTTGTATCTGCTCAGCAGGAGGAAAGAAGCACATTTGTCTTGAAAGTAGAGCTTAAAAAAGAAACTGAGGGAATGCTTATTGATGATCTTTATTCTTTTTTATACAAATCAATTCCATAAGTCAGTCAGCTAAAACTCTTTATTTCTCATCCTGTAAAGATGGTGCAGTGTGCTAGGCCCACTAGGCATATAAGGCTCTAGGGTTGCTCCATGTGCAATATCATACCGGGTTTATTTTACAAGCATTTAATGTAAGTTGCTGTTGTAAGGGAGAGAACCAGAGGATTGGTTACACCACTGACATGGGTCAGGATTAATTTAACATTTGTCCGTAACTTTGGCTATTAATCGCTATTAATGGCTTGTTTCTTCTGCACGCACTAAAATGAACACGCCAAACTGTGTTTGTGAAGAAAAAAAAAAACATTTATTTTACATTAGTCAAATTTGAGAACAAATGTTAATTTAGCCCATCGTATGTATGTCCTGTCTTCAGCCATGCCCCTTCATGCTCACTCATAATGAGCCAGCAGATCACAGACTGACCTTCCAATGTTCCAATGTTAAGCATGATGCTGAATATCTAGTCAATAAATAGAACACATGTGAATGTACTGTATTTCTCCTGGTAGTCACTGTAATATAACACAATGACCCGTATTCAGACATTTGTTCTTAACATTGGCCTTGATTCAATCAAATTTTCTCCTTTGTTTTTTCTTTACAAACACAGCAACTTCCCCAATTATTGAAGGAATAGTTCACATTCTGGGGTGTTTTCACACTATTTCAGTTTTAATGTATGTGCTCAATTGGCCCTGAGAGTTTTGTGTGTGCAACACAGAATATTTGAGATATTTCCAGAAGTTTCTGATGACCTGCTTCAGGGCTTTAATGGGTTTGTTGTCTAAAGAAATAAAATATACTATAACTATAACAGCAGCTTTTATAGCGACATTCCGCCTTCAGTGGTTGTGGCTGGTTGTGGCTGGCCAAAACACACTAAAACAGAAATAATATTTAAAAACTCCAGAAAGTCAAGTATCCTATAATGATTGAATCCAGGTTTTTGAAATCAGGAGAGCAAGTGCTTATATTTTCCACTGCAGGCCATTTTTCCATTCATTTTGGTGATCTCTGAACTTGATAAAATGTGGTTTTGATAGAAAAGAGAAACACTTCAATATAATTGTGAGATATTAAACATTAAGCAGGAATGTTGAACGAGGCCAGGCCATTGTCCTTGCAGGACTGGGAAAATACTACAAAGGGCTTTACTCAATCTCTGTTGAGTACAATGTCTAATAGTACTCACAATGTGAAATCAAGGGTTAGCTGGTTCCTTTAAAAATACTGCTTGGTGAGTTCAGTGAACAAGATCAATGAAAAAAGTGTACTGAAGAACATTTAAATTTGGGATTTAATAAAGTAAGAGTTAAATATAAACATTGATTGAATCCAGACCAAAGTGTGTTGGATGCATGCTCTGTATGAACACTGTATTCATTCACAAATTTAAGAACAGGTGTTGGTCTGGAGCAAAATATGTTCACTGGATGTGTCAGGTTGTGAATGCAAAAATTAAACATTTTAAATTCAGACTTACCTCTTTGATGATGTGCAGCAGCTTAGCATAGCTGTAGACAATGACAATGAATGGCAGGATGAGGCAGAAAAAAAAGAGGCAGATAATGTAGGAGATATTGTTGGCGTTCTTGGCGGTCCAGTTCACAGAACAAGTGGTCCCAGGGCCCTCCGGCCCGTATCTGCTCCAGCCAAAGAGGGGGGGCACTGTCCACATCAGTGAGTATGCCCAGGACAGCCCAATTCCCAAGCCAATCTTGCGGTAGTTGGTGGCATCGGCCTCTGTCGGGGCCACCATGGTACAGTAACGCTCATAGGACAGCACAGCCAATGAGATAAGAGACACCACACCTGGGGGATAGATGGTAGGACAGGCATCAGGATGTGAAAAGGAGCCCCTGCCTCCCCCGAACTAACATGTTTTAAGAATGTTAAGGATAATGTTCCTCAAACAGTCTTGGAAATGACCTCTTCTTCCAGACAAGTCCTTATATAACCTACATGTCAGAGAGAAAAATCACAGGAAGCTCACATAAACTGATAAGCAAGGGGAACATTACTAATGTTAAATTCCGAATACAAAAACACAAACATCGCGTTTCCCAACACCCAGCCGATGAGAGAAAAATATCCCTGGCTCAAATCTGCAACTGTGGAGCCCAGTTTGCACTTGGGGAGAACCAACTGAGGCACAAAATTAGTCTTATCTAACTTACCTACCAGATAAATAATGAGTTGAATCAAGTCCGTCCCGCAAGTGAAATGAAAGAGCAGCCTTGTACGACATTACAGACTGTATGATAAGGAATTTTGTGGTACTTCATCTTCATTTGCTGTGCATTAATTCAAAACATTGAAAATGGAAAAATGTACCGAAGTACCCTTCCAAGAATGAGAAGGAGTGGAAAGTATCCCTAGACAGCTGAAGGGTCCTCAGGTTTTCTTTCATGGAAACCCTTGATTTCTTAATTGGATCAATGATAGACTTGATTAGACAGAACTGAGAATGCTTTTGATTAATTAATGATGCAGTATATAGGAAATGCTGCACCATACCCCTCCAGTAAGTCAGAGGCACCCATGTGTGTCTGTATGTGTGTTTATACATAGTTTGGCTAGGTAAAAAGCCACAAAAGACAGACAATTAACCAAGCTAAACTTCAGCTCTCATATATATATATATATATATATATATATATATATATATATATATATATATATATATATATATATATATATATTGTAATCCCAAGAACAAATTCAGCTGTAATATTTCAGTCCACTGTATGTTGTCTTGTTATTACTGGAGGAAGGTGCGCAGGGAATATTTTGGTGGGCTAGTATTGGTCGGATGGTTCGGCAGGAGGGATGGGGGGAAGAAGCGGTGGTGTGTATGGGCGGGCAGGAAGAGAGGGAGTGAAGGGGGTTCTCATGCGAGTAGAATCTCCATTGTTATACTTCATTAGGGAGATAATCCACATATTTTGTTTTGTTGTTTTCCTTAAGAGATAGCGTGTACCTTCATACCTCCGTTAGACTGTTCTGACAGGAATTAAAATTACAACTCAAGAGCATTTCCATCTGGAACATATTTCTTCTCATTGAAAGCTAGACGATGCTGCAATATACAGTGCCCTCCACAATTATTGGCACCCCTGGTAAAGATGGGTAAAAAGGGTTATAACAAATTCACCGTTTGGTGAATTAGCTTAATCTCACACTGAAAAGATTAGAAAAATCCAACCTTTAATTGAAGTAAATTTATTCTGAGAAAAATCATCAAGAAATAATAATTTTTAACAAAACCACGTGTGCCACAATTATTGGCACCCCTGCATTTAATACTTTGTACAACCTCCCTTTGCCAATAAAACAGCACTTAGTCTTCTCCCGTAACGTCTAATAAGGTTGCAGAATACAGAGCAAGGAATCTGAGACCATTCCTCTTTCCAGAATCTCTCCAGATCATCCAGAGTCCTAGGTCCTCTCTTGTGCACTCTCCTCTTCAGCTCAGCTCACAGGTTTACAATGGAGTTTAGGTCAGGGGACTGAGATGGCCATGGCAGAAGCTTGATTTTCTGTTCAGTTAACCATTTTTGTGTTGATTTGGACGTATGTTTTGGATCATTGTCCTGCTGGAAGATCCAACGATGACCCAGTTTTAGTTACCTGGCAGAGGCAGCCAGATTCGGATTAAAAATTTCCTGGTATTTCATGGAGTTCATGATGCCATGTACCATAACATAACAGCCCCACAACATCACAGAACCTCCACCATACTTAACAGTGGGGATTAGGTTATTTTCGGTATAGCCATCCTTCTTTTTACGCCAAACCCACCTTGAGTGTTGGTTATCGAAAAGCTCAATTTTCGTTTCATCTGACCACAGAACACGGTTCCAGTCAAAGTTCCAGTAGCGTTTAGCAAACTCCAGGTGCTTACGTTTGTGGTGAAATGACAGGAAAGGCTTTTTTTCTGGCATGCCTTCTAAATTATTTGTTGGCATGGAGGTGACGTCATCTAATAGTAGTTTTGGAGACTTGATGACCCCAAGATGCTACTTTCCTCTGTAATTCTCCAGCAATGATCCTTGGGGATTTTTTTGCCTCTCTTACCATCCTCCTCACTGTGCGTGGGGGCAAAATAAACTTGGGTCCTCTTCCAGGCATGTTTGTAACGGTTCCAGTTGCTTTGAACTTTTAAAGTATAGAACTAATGGTAGATATGGGCATTTTCAGGTCAGTAGCTATTTTTTTATAGCCATTCCCTGACTTATGAAGCTCAACACACTTTTCCCTCATTTGATTTGTGTGTTCTCTTATCTTTCCCATGTTGATGTATGAATAAGGGAATATGGCCTCTGTGTCACCTCATATTTATACCCCAGTGAAACAGGAAGTCATGGATTACTGCTTGAAAGTTTGGAAACACTCTGATCAACTTAAAAAATATATAAATGTAAAAGTTTAAATGGAAAAAATGCTTCAGTTACATTTTGTTCATAAGAATTTCTAGGGATGCCAATAATTGTGGCACACATGGTTTTGTTAAAAATAATTATTTCTTGATGAGGGTTTTTTTTTCTCAGAATAAATGTACTTCCAATTAAAGGTTGGATTCTCATTTTTTCAGTGTGAGATTAAGCTAATTCACCAAAAGGTGAATTTTTTTATAACCCTTTCTTCTCATCTTTACCAGGGGTGGCAATAATTGTGGAGGGCACTGTGTACTAAACACACACACTGATTTTAAAGGCTTTTAACTAATTTCTTCCTCCAATGAGAGTACCTTGTACTTCATTGAACTAAGTCCAATTTAATACTCTTTCCACTGTGGCACCCTTCTTTGTTCTCCTCCAGATGTCTATGCCCGTTTGTTCAGTGGGCACCTTGTTGCTTTTCCTGGGCTGTGTCCGAATCAGAGCCCTGTTCCCTGTCCACTGTCCCCTGTCCACTCAGACCCCTGTCTACTATGTGCCCTGTCCCCTCACATTGCAAGCAGTGTGCGAAAGAAATCCCGCAAAACTCTTTCCAAACTAGTGAGGAAGTAGAATTTTTTAAAATTTTTATTAAGAATATCAATCAGTTAACATATGACAATTGTTACAAAGTGTAGACTATGAATGAAGATAGAATTAACAAAAATAAAAAAGAGTATTTCGTAATATGACCCACTCTTGTACCATAGATATGCATATACGCTTTACGTCTTTTACGTTTTTACTTCCGAGTTACTTACTGAAATTGTCGGGTAAGTGCACAGTTCTGCAGATGAGTGTGCTCCTGAATTCTCTCAACAAAACCCCGGAAATAATGGGTTCATCCTGGCATTTTAAGTGCCCCCATTTGTGAGAAAAAGTCGCCCACTCAAAAGCTTTTTGACGAAGTGGACTCAAATATGCGTACTCAAAAGGGTGTATATCCCAGGTAACGAGGAACGTTTGGGATCTTTAAAGAATGTTCCCTATACAGCCGTGTAATGTCATTGCAGAACATTACATTGGGAACATTCTGGGGTGTATAAGGGAATGTTACTCCAAGATCACAAAGGAACATTCCTGGAACATCCCATAAATGTCACAGACGTTGCAATGCGTTCCCTGGATGTCGAAATGTTGAGTTCCCTTCAAGTCCTCAGAACATTCCTTCAACTTGTTTCTGGAACTTCCCCTTCACATTACAGGAACATTCTATGTAACATTAAGGGAATGTTCTCATAATGTTAGTAGAAACGTTCCCTTTGGGTTTATCTAATGCTTGGATTTAACGTTCCCTTACTGTGAGACTGGAGTACATTGCTAACATTCCCCATACATTCTTTCCATGTCACTACAAAATGTTACTTTGGGAATATTCTGTGGTGTATAGGGGAATGTTACTCCAAGATAACAAAATAACATTCCAGGAACATCCCATAAATGTCAGAAACATTGCAATGCATTCCTTGGATGTCATAATGTTGAGTTCCTTTCAAGTCCTCAGAACATTCCTTCAACTTGTTTGTGGAACTTCCCCTTCACATTACAGGAACATTCTATGTAACATTAAGGGAATGTTCTCGTAATGTTAGTAGAAACATTCCCTTTGGGTTTATGTAACACTTGAATTTACCGTTCCCTTACTGTGAGACTGGAGTACATTGGTAACATTCCCCATACATTCTTGCCACGTCATTACAAAACGTTATTTTGCAAATATTCTGGGGTGTATATATAGGGGAATGTTACTCCAAGATAACAAAAGGACATTCCAGGAACATCCCATAAAAGTCACAAACGTTGCAATGTGTTACTTGGATGTCATAATGTTGAGTTCCTCTCAAGTCCTCAGAACATTCCTACAACTTGATAGTGTAATATTATTAGATCTTAGGCCTGTTCTTCTGCTGCCGAGTGATATGTAGTCCGATTTAAATATATTTTTGTGGCATTTTGGCTTTATTGGACAGTAATCGATGAGAGACTAGAAAATCAGAGGGAAAGAGAGAATGGCCTTTGAGGTTTATCTTGAGCCGGATTTGAACCCATGTTGTGGAAATCCGGAATTGTTGATGACATGCGATTTACCCGGTTGAGCTACTAGAGGACCTAGTTCTTCCCAGAGAGCAATTTTCAGGCTAAAAGCCCTAAAATAAACGTCTATTGCAGTCAATGAAAAGAACTCTTAAAATTGTTCCAAAGTTAATTTTTTTCTACATCTATTTGTCGACCTCTTTCAAGAGTTCTTGTTTAGACCACGTTTCAACCAAATTTTTTTATGTAAATAAACACCACAGCAAGTAGGAATCGAACGTACAAACCTCGAATCACATTTATATTGTAGATTTTAGCCAGTCTAAAAATGGCCAAATGAGAGCTTGGATGGTATTCCATATTTCACCAACATTTTAACGTTTATATAGGTTTGTGCTCATATGCAGATGACACCACCATTGTAGTTCCGCCGACTTTTCAACACAAAAATGCTCACTGGGTAACAGAAAAAAACAATGGTTATTTTGTCTTCAAATGCCTATTTTGTAATCATATAACCTCAAAATCACGCTTGGATTTTTTTCTCGGACGGTCAGGCTAAACAAGCGGTCATTGGCGTGTGTCAAAATAAATATTCATTATTTTACGTCTCTTTTATTTATTTCAATGGGTAGCCTATTTATATCCACTGGCATGTATTTCAAGGCGTAGGCCTATTTATTTCAAGTCGGCATTAAAGGGGTATGTTCAGCTATGATCATTGGTTGCTCAGTCCTTAAATATAAAAAAACGAAATACCGCTCACTTATGCGTTGTTTCATAGGTTACATATAGGCAGTGGCGGCTCCTGAGCTGAAAATTGGGGTAGCGGAAAACTTCCCTTTAAACTGATTATTGGTCTTAAAGTGATACTGCAGTCAAAAACCGACTTTTCCCGTTGAAAACCGATGTTTTGGGTTAGATTATGATCATACACAACTGTTTATGTCCGAAAATCTCATGTTTAGTCAAAATAGTTGTATCTGAGTTTTTGTGTAGGCTTACCAATACGCTAGTTTCCGGGGATTCGTGACGTCACGAGATCCTTAACATAAAAATGGATGGAGTTGAGGTGATCCTAGGGGTGGTCTCGGCTGGGCACGTGGTATAAAAGCAGAGACCAACGGGTTTTTTTTCCTCTTTGAGACTGAGGGCCCTATCTTGGCGATCTTGGCGCTTAGTCAAAGCGCATGGCGCTAAGTCCATTTAGGGCGTGTCCAAGTCCACTTTTGCTATTTTAACGGCGTGTTTTTTTGGCGCTAAGCACGGCGCATGGCGCAACTGGGCTGAACCTAGTCGCTTCATTAATTATAGGTGTGTCTTGGGCGTGACATTCAATAAACCAATCAAAATGTCATATCCCATTCCCTTTAAAAGCCTGCTTTTCCACCTTGGCGGATTGCTTATGATGGCGAAACAGACATGCTCGTGCGTGTTTAGTGTGATCAAGGAATAGGCTAAATGGAGTATGATCAATATTATTCGGACTAACCATTAGCCTATGAGTTCCCGGTAATTCCAGACAGGGCTGTTATTTTACAAAATATGTGCGGTTAAATTTCGTTAAAAGGACCTGCAACAGCTGAGAATAAGCTATCAATGGCTTCAGTCTCACCTTAGAAAACGCCAAATTAGCCTGCTTGTTCAGCGAATTTCGTTTGATTATGCAATGAAAGTGTAATGTTCCGCTCCCTTCCAGTTCGTTTTCCGTGTTTTCCTGTTTTCCCTCCGTGTCATGTTGGATCCCTTTGTCCGTGTTTTCCCCGCTGCTGCTGACTAGGCGTTTCCTTCCCTGACTTGTTCGTCTGGTTGTCTTTATTTACTTCCGCCTTTCACTCCTTCCCCCCTCGTTGCATGCATTTCTCACCTGGTGTTTAGTAATCACTCCCGTTTGATTTCCACACCTGCGCCTTATTTAGTTTGTCATTAGCTTCACTATTTATACCTTCGGCTGGCTGCCAGTCGGCGCCAGTTCGTTAACTATCCTCACTCGGTGTTAATGCTTGTCGTTCCTGGTCTTTTACAGTTCTATTTCGCTTGGTTGTGGGATATTATCCCCTTACAGCGTTTAGTTCTCCGTAAACTACGGATTGGTAGTTTACCTCCCCTGTCGTTTCTGTATTGCATGCAGCTAACCTGTTTTCCCTTTAACCTCCAGCTTACCCGGCTCCCATTCATCCGTGGCAGTGTTCGTTTTCCCCGTGTTTGTTGTGTGTGTTGCGGTACCTCCACCTCCAGCTCACGTAGGATCCGTGGTGGCATATCTATCCTGGCTACCCTCCAGTTGTTCCTGTCCGGCCGAAGCAGCCTCCAAGTTCTTCGGTTACGGTTCCGGGAGCTCTGGAGACCAGCCAGCTCCAACCGGACCTACCTAAGCAACGCCACACTACCCAGCTCTGCCGTGCTTCACCACCTACCTACCTGTCACGCTCTGCACCCCTGTGAGAACCTCCCGGTCCTTCCCGTGCCTACTCCCAAACTAATCCCCCTCTGTTTTTTTGCCCAGTACCGGTGTAGTCATCCCAGTCCAGTTCCAGTCCAGCCGTAGTGAGTCGCTCCCCTACCTTTCCAGTCCAGTTCCGGTTTGGAACAAGTCCGTTCCTGAAACCGCCTCCAGAGTGGACCTCCCGGTCCAGTTCCAGTCCAGTCCAGGTGTGAGTCGTGCACCTTCCCGTGCAGTCCAGTTCCGGTTTGGAACAAACCTGTTCCTGAACCCGTGTCCAGAGTGGACCTCCCGGTCCAGTTCCAGTCCAGTCCAGGTGTGAGTTGTGCACCTTCCTGTCCAGTCCAGTTCCGGCTTGGAACAATCCGTTCCAGACCCCGATTCCAGATTGGACCTCCCGGTCCAGTTCCAGTCCAGTCCAGGTGTGAGTTGTGCACCTTCCTGTCCAGTCCAGTTCCGGCTTGGAACAATCCGTTCCAGACCCCGATTCCAGAGTGGACCTCCCGGTCCAGTTCCAGTCCAGTCCAGGTGTTACATACACCTTAAGTCCAGTTCCGGCTTGGAACCCGTTCCGGATCTTCAAATCCAGCTCCGGCTTGGAGCAGTCCGTTCCGGGCTTCCTGGCATTACCCTGTGTGATATTGTGTTTTGCCTTTCCTGTACAGTTTTGGGACTACCCCAACACTTAATATAAATAAAGCTCCCTTCTGTGAATCTGTCTCCTGGTCGTTGCACTTGGGTTCGTCTCGTATCTGGGTCGTAACAGAAAGTGTCAAACATCAATTCCAAGAGGCTGTTCTCATGGAGTTCTCGAAGTTCAAGCTTCATCCAAAGTTCATTAGGCTACCTGCATAGTAGGCTAATATTGATTAATAACATACATACCGTTATTTTGCCTTAATGATGACACTAAATAGCCATACAATAAAGCTGTCAGGTTCGCAACCCATAAGTTCACGCATATTTCCCCTTGTTTAATAATGTCCTGTTTATGGAAATGTGACCAACCTGTTTTACTCGTAGCGTAATCCTTTAAAACAATCCACTTTCCCAGGAAGACCGTTAAACGTGCAGAGAATGGCATTAAAATTAATTGTGAATTAATTGTGTAACGTGCTGCAAATTTGTTTTAGTTTCTAATTAGACGCTTAGTTCTCTTTAAAATCGTTTTGTTCAGTTAAGGAATAACGGGTGAAATCAGCTGTGTTTTAAACGGTGAGAGTATGGAAACCTGGTCACTGTCATTAAAAAAAATATGAAGGACGAAGAATAGCTAAGGTTACAATTTAGTTAACATGGTGACATCTCCGTTTTTTAACCATAGGCTATCGAAAAAAAACTTATGCACAGCGAATTCGCTGTAGCCTAGGCTATTTGAAAAACAATAAATGCAATATTCACTGGACAAGGTTTTGAACTTTTTCAGTCACAAACCATTCTATTTACTTACAGGCTGTATTCATAGATAAACAGAGCTGTATTGTAATGACATCTGAAGCGCATTTTCAGAACTTAAATGTCCGTCTATGGAAAACCGCGCGAGTTTTCCATTGAATGACAATTCACGCATTAGGTGCAAAGACAATTCGCGCATTAGGCTTGATAGCTATAGGTGTTATCAGCTCCTTTTTAATGGATAGCCATTGTCCCGTACCATCGCACATCGCCTGGATGTTGATGGAGTGGGCTGAGAGCAATGTAATGTGGCATTGTTTCCCTTCGCTGAGGGAAAGGTATGTGGATCTATGGAACCTTTTATTATTATGCATTTTTGATATAGCCTACACAATAATAATATTTCACATTGTGATCTAGATATTTTAGTCATGCCTGTGCACGCCCCTGTGTGTAACAGACAGGAGGGTATGCGCGTTGTGCACACGCCTATGTAGACGCACTTATATGCGCCGTTAAAATAGCATGTAAACAACTGCGACATGACTTTAGACCAGGTTTGTGGTGGTTCTAGCGCAAGCTCTTTCTGCTGGCTCAAGATAGCAATACGCCAAAAAGAATCCTGGCCACTCCTCATCTTAAGACCAACACGCCCAGTTCACTAATGATGGCGCAAGAGTTACGCCGTCAAACATGCTAGTTTGACGGCGTAAGCGTTAGGCGTTATTATGGACCTAGCGCGGGGTGTAAGATAGCAAAGACACTTGCGTTTGCGTTAGCGCCGCTTTGCGCCGGGTGTAAGATAGGGCCCTGAGACTCTTACTGCTAACTAGTTCGTTCAAGTTCAAAAATGTGAATTGCTTTGTATTACTGCTAACGTTAATATTACGACTTATATCGACACACCCTTTCACTCTTTGACCGTATGCATATTCATAATATGACTACGTGGCACCATCGTCATATGACCACACCCACTCACGAGTTCCAGTTCAAATTGAAGCGGTAAAAAAGGCCTTAGAAAAGCCTCTGCAGTATCTCTTTAATCATTTTTCAATCCGTTTCCTTGATTAACAATGGGCTACATCAGCGTTTAATTCACCAATTACTCAATGCCATCAAATGTAGCCGGTTCTCCTCAATTAGGCTATTAGGCAAGTAATAAAATTATTTTAACTTGCGTCGCAAAATTGTGCACATTTTAATCAACATTATAATTGTGGATACATGCGCTCTTCGTTCTCCGCACTCTTAATTCCGAAAATATTAATGGAAATTAAACGATCTTAAAGCTCAGCTTTTGTTAGATTATTTTTTTTATTTAGCACAACCTGCAATAAAAAAAAATGCAGACTTCCCCTAAGAAAATATGCTAGGTCTATAACTCCCTTAATGCTGAACTAATTTTCGTGTTATAAACATCAGAAATATTTGCATAACACAGGTACCTTATTGCCAAATTTCCCAGAGCAGCTAGCATATAAAAGGCAAACGATTATAGACTACAGGAGTTGTCAAAATATCAAGGTTTTTTGTTGTAAATTAATTTATAATTTCAGAGAAATATGAATAGGTTGCTATAATTGGGACGTCAACAACTACCACTAGGGGGGCACCGTGCATAGGGTAAGCGTCATTAACAAGGGGTAGCCTACCAATGAATGCACACCCAGTTTCTTACTCCAGGACATCGCATTCTGCAGAAATATAACCCAGTTATAATTAGCCTACAAAATGAGCTGGAATTCTTTGAGCAAGTTGCAGTAGGCCTAGTCTATTCCACGTGGCTTTTTACACGTTTAGATACCTCCGCTTTTCTTACCAACTGGTTGCCTACATTTCAAATTTGGCTATGCAATTTTACTGGGGTTAACCTACTCAGCAGCGGAAAAATAGCTTCGTTATCCAGGAGACTGAGAATATAGTGTTATAGAATTATATGTGCACCAAGTCATATACCGAGGCTATATTGAACTGCGACGTGCTATATAATGCAATAAAAATTCATATAATTATTAAAGTTTGGAGCAATAACTGCTGTTATCTATGAAATACATTTGTATAGGCTATCATATGTCATGCAGTCTAGCATTATTAACCCTCCACTTAGATATTTAATGCATAGTTTATATCATAATCAGCTCTGACAACACTTTGACAACTCTTGTAGGCTATGAAAGGACGTTTTACAAATAGGCTAGCTTTTCTGGGAAATTTGTAAATAAAGTGTTATGCAGATATTTCTCACATTTATAACACAAAATTAGTTCAGAATGAAAGGAGTTATAGGCCAAGCATATTTTATCACGGGAAGTCTGCATTTGTCAATACACTAGCAAACTACGTGGATCTTGATGTTATATGATTACAAAATGGGCATTTGAAGACTAAATAACCATAGCTTTTTTCTGTTACCCAGTGAACATTTTTGTGTTGAATAGTCGGCGTGTAGCGTTCAGGTGAATGCTAATAAGGCTTAGCGTCCGTTTATGTCAAAACGTCTCTCAAATTTCTCCACTCCGACGTCTGGAACCCAGCTAATTGAGGTTGGTTTCATGAGTTTGTTTTAGGATACGGAAATCCTTCTCCAAAGCCTGTGCTAAGTCATGCGTACGACTTAACGTAGCCTACTACGGCGGAGGCCCCGAAAGGCAAGGTCAATTTATTTATAAAAAAAAAAAAAAAGTTTCTCGTAGGTAGGCTACGTACAAATTTTTTTTTCACCTTGCCTTTCAGGGCTTCTGTAGGTTTTAGTAAGGGCCAGAAATATAGTTTTAGCCAATTGAACACAATTAAACCCAATTCAAGTTAAAGCAAAAAAATTCTCAAGATAAAAAAAACCTAATTTTAATATTTCCTCTAAAAGGGACAGCTACAACATCCTTTAAAAAGTCACTTATAAGATTCTTGCAATATTTCTTTTGCAAGGATAGATGTCATTATGATTTGAACATTTTCTACCCTATAAAATGTGTTAAGGTAATCCACTAGCTACAGAAAATGACATCGTCACAAACGTTTGAGATTTCATTCCTCATTAGTTCTCCTATTTGGTAATGTAATATTTATGAATACAATTGAAAATACAAGTATTCTTTGGCACAGGTCGGGTACAACCAAAGTCCTGCGTTATTGGTAGTGTGTTTTCGGAGGTGCGCTCAATCGTCACGAGACCATGGTGTAGTGGGCAGAGGCGCAAGCTCTTGACGAAAGGATCACAAGTTCGAGTCCCAGCATCGGCAGAGTCTAAATTGGGTAAGTGTAAATGTTGTTTGGAAATCGTTATAGAACTCCCCCTGGAGTGTCCTTACACCCTCATTGCCCACGTTCAGCCTATGCCTATCTCTGCTTTGATTCTCAATGGTTTCCAACCTTGCTTTCCTATCTGTCATCACTAAATACTGTCTAATAAAGCCAAAATGCTAAAAATTACTGTTGGTGAGCCCTTGTGTTAGGCACTTAGACCCAGCATTTAAACCTTTTAAATGAGCGTTCCCCTAATGTTATATAGAATGTTCCTGGCATGTTCCTGGAACGTGATATTGAATGTTTGAAGAACACAAGAGGAAGGTTCCCAGAACATTCCCCCTATGTTACATGGAACGCACCTAGAATGTTGCACTGATGTTATATATAATGTTTGTAGAGCGCAAGAGGAAGGTTCCCAGAACGTTACCCTCATGTTACGTAGAAGGATGCCCTGATGTTTTATGGAATGCCCAGAGAATGTTCCCCTCATATTATATAGAATACTCTTAGAATGCCAGAGGAAGGTTCCCAGAACGTTACCCTCATGTTACATAGAATGTTCCCCTGATGTTTCATAGAATGCTCCTAGAATACTCCCCTGATGTTATATAAACTGTTCGTAGAGCGCAAGAGGAAGGTTCCCAGAACGATACCCTCATGTTACATAGAACGTTGCCCTGATGTTTTATGGAATGCCCAGAGAATGTTCCCCTCTGATGTTACATGGAATGCTCTTAGAATGTTCCCCTGATGTTATATAAACTGTTCATAGAGCAAAAGAGGAAGGTTCCCAGAAAGATACCCTAATGTTACATAGAACATTCCTCTGATGTTCCATGGAATGCTCCTAGAATGTTCCTCTGATGTTATATAAGCTGTTCGTAGAGCGCAAGAGGAAGGTTCCCAGAACGGTACCCTCATGTAACATAGAACATTGCCCTGATGTTTTATGGAATTCCCAGAGAATGTTTCCCTTTGATGTTACATGGAATGCTCCTAGAATGTTCCCCTGATGTTATATAAACTGTTCGTGGAGCACAAGAGGAAGGTGTGAGGGGAAGTGTAAGGTTCGGAGAATCAAACGCGACCAATAAGGATTTCTAAAAGCGTATCTAGAGAAAGATACGCCACAAAACACGGAATAATCCGCACCAGGACTGGGTTAACACAGGATAGGGAGCAAAACTTCCCTAGCACAAAGCAAAACAAAACAACCTCCAAAAACTGAGGCGATCTCGATAAACAGCGAGAATAACTAACATAAGAACCTCACGCACTAAAATAATTAGGCGTAACAAGAGGTAATGAAACAAAACCAAACTCAAAACAAAAACGAGTGAAGGAAAGGAATAGAAAAGAAAACCTGTTAGCCAAAACTCTTATGGAAAAAGAGCTGAACACAACTGGCAACAGGTAAAAAGAATAAATGATAAAGATTGGAAAGGAACGACAAAACCAATCTAATCCTAAATCTTTATAACCGGACTTGCTGCGTTTCCTATTAGTAACAACCAGAAATGCAGCGACCGAAATTTCTATACCTTTACCGACTTCGTATGTCATTGTCAACATAGCAAAGACAATCTCGAAGTGCGGAAATGCGGAAGTCCTGAGGTATTTATAGCCCGCCGGAAACGCGAAACAGGTGAAGGGAATAATTGTCGGACAAGACGCGAAAACCGGAATGGAGGCGGAAAAAATCCGATAGTGTCTTGATGACGCCAAACAGGAAACCAAAAACGTCGAAAAGCAAAGGCTGCAAATAATCATGACTGAAGGTTCCCAGAACGATACCCTCATGTTACATAGAATGTGCCTAGAACCTAAGAGGAATGCTCCTAGAATGTTTCTGGAATGTTAAAGGGACGTTCCTCAGAAACGTGTGAAAGTTCTTAGAACCTGAAAAAAACTCAACATTGCATCAACCAGGGAACGTTTAGAGCAACCTTAATAACATACAGGGAACCTTCCTAGAACGCGATTCCGTTAGCTGGGTAGGGCTCTGATTTGGACACAGCCCTGGTCTCTGGTGCTTGAGGATACTTTTTTTTACACTAGCACCCAGTGATGATTTTCTGCCTTTGTTAGTCCCTGAGCAATATTTCTATCCTTGCAATGAGCTATACATCTACAGTAAATCCCTCTCACTCTGCCCTGGTTTGTTGACATTATTGATTGTTTCACAGGGTTATGTTGTACAGGCAAGGGCAGCGCAATGTGCAAAGGAAATGAATGAACAGACTCTCCTCTACAGCACACAAGGTTACACTGTTCTCGCTGCTTGATTAACACTTGAAAAAGCACCAGGCTGTTCTGTGAGCACAGGAAGAAAAGATATGTTTGGCCATATATAATTTTAAAAGCCATTTGTTGTGCACCTTGGCTGACTTGCAGGCAATAAAAAAAAATATCTACGGAAAGGTTCAACCGGCCGCCCTCTTGTACATCCCCCGTCCACAGTTGATGAAAGCGAGCTGTTATTGGAGGCTCAAAAATATATTCAAACATAGGTTAGGGAAAGCCATCGCTGACGAATCTGTGAGATAGCGATGAGGACTCATCAAAGGAGCGAGAGGGCAAATCAAGCGATCAGTTCTGCTCTGCTGTTTGCAACCCAGATCCACCTGCGTTTGCACAGACAGGGCCCTATCTTACACCCAGCGCTAAACGGCACTAACCCAAATGCAAGTGTCTTTGCTATCTTACACCCTTCGGAGGGTTCATTATAGCGCCTAGCGCTCACGTCGTTTAAATACCGGGGGCTCTATCTTGATGATCTTGGCGCATCGTCTAAAACGTTAGGCGCAAGTGCATTTAGGGCATGTCCAAGTCCACTTTTGCTAGTTAGACGGCGCGTTATATGAGCACTAAGTGAGGCGCAAGGTGCTAATGGGCGGACCCTAGACTGTTCATTAATTATAGGTATGTGTTGGGCGTAGGATGCAATAAACCAATCAAAATGTCATATCCCATTCCCTTTAAAAGCCGGCTTTTCCACCTTGGTGGATTGCTTATATGATGTCGAAATAGACATGCTTATGCGTGTGTAGTGCGAGCAAGGAATAGGCTATATGGATCAATAGTATGATCAATATTATTCAGACTAACCATGGGTGGCTTTCCCAAAGCATGTCGTAGTGAAAAGTATGTCGTGAAACATGTCGAGAAGATATACTTGCCATTCACAACGCTTTCCCGAAAGTGCTCGTAACTCAAAGAGATCGTGAAATGTGTCGCAAGTTCAAGACAACATTGGACTAGTCGTGAAATCTCAAATGTGTCTTGAGATGCGGTCCCACCTCTGCAGACAGAGGCCGCTAATCTATACGATAGATACAACAACAACAACAACTTCGTCTAGAGCAGGTGTAATCAATTATCCCATCATAGGGTTTATAAGGACTTATTGTGACCTGCGCTAACATGTACATCGTACATTCACAATAGGCAAAATAATTTCAATAAATGTAGACAGCAATAAATGGATCCTGTCATTTTGCCAAAAGCATTATATAGTTAAGATAATATTCCATTATTTTGTTTTTCTTTCGTTGCTTGTGTAACAAACGAGGTTCTGGCGGGGCTCGAACCACTGAATTGCAGGGGGTGAGGCCACGGCGCTAACCACTACGCCAAAGATGAATTCACTGTCAGCGGAGGAGTTAGGCTGCCTGACAAGCCTATTATTTACTTATTAGCCTATATTTATTTTTCTTTCTCGCTCTTCTCTTTGTCTCTGTCATTTTTTGTCAGATAGGTTTGATCAGATTTAAAACAAAAAGCATTTCTATTTAGACTCTTAGTTCTCTTTAAAATAGTTTCAGCTGAGTTTTAATAAGATGAGAGTATGGAAACCTGGTCACTGTAATAAAAAAAAATATGAAGGACGAAGAATAAGGTTACAATTCAGTTAACATGGTGAAATTTAAATGAATTTCCGTTTTTTAACCGTAGGCTATCGAATAAACCTTATGCACAGTGAATCCCGGGGACTGTAGCCTAGGCCATTTGAAAAGAAATACACTGGACAAGGTTTTCAGTACCTGACAGTCACTGGACCAGTACTTTTTTCAGTCAAAACCATTCTATTTACTTACAGGCTGTAAGCCTCTATGAAGTGAGCTGTGTTGTAATGACATCTGAAGCGCATTTTCAGAACTCAAATGTTCGTCTATTGCAGTGCACGAGTTTTCAATTGAATGACAATTCACGCATTAGGTGTAAATGACAATTCGCACATTAGGCTTGATATTGGTGTTATCAGCAAAGTTTTTAATGGATAGCCATTGTCCCGTAACAGAAGATTGTCCCCCCAGAAGATTACAGGAATTATTGGCGAATATAGGCTAAATCATAGCTTGATCCAGGATAATTGCGAAGTCTATACATGTAACCTTACACGTACAATCGAACATTGCCTGGATGTTGATGGAGTGGGCTGAAAGCAATTTAATGCGTCATTTCCCTTCACTGAGGGACAGGTTTATGGTCTTTGACCTATGGACCCTTTTATTATTATGCATTTTTTATATAGCCTACATAATAATAATATTTCATATTGTAATCTTGATATTTTTAGTCATGCTTGTGTGCGCCCCAGTGTATAACAGACAGGAGAGTGTACGCGTGTTATGCACACGCCTATGTAGACACACTTATATGCGCCGTTAAAATAACATGTAAACAACTGCGACATGACTTTAGACCAGGTTTCTGGTGGTTTTAGCGCAAGTGCTTTCTGCTGGCTCAAGATAGCAATACACCAAAAATTATCCTACACGTTTCCCAAAACAGCACCCACACGTTTCCAATGGAACCCTAAGGCTGAGGCTGCATTCACAGAGTTAAAGAGGAGATTCTGCTCTGAGCCCATCCTTATCACTCCCAACCCGCCCTCCCCTTTGTGGTTGAGGTAGATGCATCTGAGGAGGGGGTAGGGGACATCTTATCCCAGCGTTCTCCCCCGGATCAGAAAGTTCACCCGTGTGCTTATTTCTCTCGTGGCCTTACACCGGCCGAGTGGAATTATTACCTAGTGGACCGGGAGCTCCTCACGGAGAAATTAGCGCTGGAGGAGTGGCGTCACTGGCTTGAGGGGGCTGAGCACCCCTTCACTGTGTGGACGGACCACAAAAACCCTGTACATTCAGGGCGCCAAGCAACGTAATTCGCGGCAGGCCCGCTGGTCCTTGTTCTTCGCCCGGTTTAACTTCCTGCTAACCTATCGTCCGGGTTCCAAGAATGTTAAACCGGACACCCTCTCTCTGATTTTTGACCGGTCTGAGGATGACCGCCCGCCGGAGCCTATTGTTCCCACTGCGCGGATTCTAGCCCCGGTTATGTGGGACATTGAAGCCCTTGTGCTAGAAACCCAGCATCGGGAGCCCGGTTCCGGGTGGGGGACCTCCTAATCGCCTGTTTGTGCCCTTCAGAATACGGAGTCAGGTACTGCAGTGGGGACATTCCTCCCGCATTACGGGTCATCCTGGCGTCCATCACACAATGGATTTTCTATCCAGGCGGTTTGGTGGCCTGGCATGGAGAGGGAGGTTCGGGGGATTGTTTCTGTGTGTGCTATCTGCACCCGCAATAAGAATTCTCAACTCCCACCCTCGAGGCTTCTGCGCCCCTTACCCATCCTGCTCGAGTCTGCAAGCTTTTCCCTCACTTTTCTGGGTTGCTATACTTTGGCTGTACGGCGGGAGTTATTTTCCCTTTCTGTTTATTTTTCTCTGCTCCTTTTGAGGAGTTCTAATTCCTGTCCCCTTTTTGTGGTGCTCCATTCCTGGTTTGTGATCCCCTCACGGCTGCTTCTGGTCCTCTGACCCAGCCACCTCACAAGTGTACTTAATTATTTTAAAGCATTACGCTACCAGTAAAACAGGTTGGTCACATTTCCATAAGCAGGACATTATAAAACAAGGGGGAATAGGCTATGCGTTAACCTATGGGTTGCCAAACTGACAGCTTTAGTGTATTTACTCGTGTCATCATTAAGGCAAAATAACGGTATTTATGTTATTAATCAATATTATAATGCACATAATGAACTTCGGATGAAGCTTGAACTTCAAGAACTCCATGAGAACATCCTCATGGAATTTATGTTTGACAATGCTTCATTGTATAATTAAACAAAATCGTTTAAACAAGCACACTAATTTGGCGTTTTCTAAGGTGAGACGGAAGCCATTGGTAGCTTATTCTCAGCTGTTGAAGGTGCTTTTAACAAAATTTAACCGCATATATTTTGTAAAATAACAGCAGTGTCAGTAATTATGGGGAACTCATAATGGTTACTCAGAATAATATTGATCATACTATTGATCCATATAGCATATTCCCTGATCGCACTAAACACGCACAAGCATCCACTGCAGTGAAGATAAAACAGTCTGTTTCGCCATCATATAAGCAATCGGCCGAGGTGGAAATGCAGGCTTTTAAAGGGAATGGGATATGACATTTTGATTGGTTTATTGCATGACATGCCCAAGACACACCTATTATTAATTAAGACGATGGGCTCTATCTTGGCGATCTTAGCGCTTTGTCTACACGCATGGTGTAAAGTGCATTTAGGGCATGTCCAAGTCCACTTTTGCTAGTTTGACGGCGTGTTTTTTGAGCGCTAAGCATGGAACAATGTGCAAATGGGCTGAACCAAATCTCTTCATTAATTATAGGTGTGTCTTGGGCGTGATATGCAATAAACCAATCAAAATGTCATATCCCATCACTGATAAGGACAAACAGAAAAAAAAACGTCACATTTTATAAGAAAGTGAGGGATGACTTTAAAAGACAGCAGGTTAGAGATTATTTATTGCTAATGTGAACTACATAATAACTTTTTACCTAACGTTAGCTAAGTTAGCAGGCTAACTAATGTTAGCTAGTTGTCAATACAGTTTCACAGTCATAGTTTCACTCCTAAATAAAATTTTATTATTCTGTGGGGAAAATCCTGGATTGAAAATGCAAGTGTGAAAACAACTGGGATTGCTCACCACAGGGTGAAAACCTAGCTAGCTAGTTCATTTCAAATTGTTTACATGGTTAGCTAGCGATAGTGTTCACACCTAGAATCTAGCTCCGCAGTTCGTTCATTGAGTAACTTAACTTACTTTCTGACGAAGGAACTTGACTCCGAAACGCTTTTTGATTAAATATATACCCCTAAAGGAAGAGTGCTGGCCTTAACCTTTATTTTATCTGGCTTACATAAGATAGTATGTGGTGTTGCAAGCTAGCTAGATTTATAAACTTTGAGATAACATTGTCAATGTTTAGCTCACACATTAGCAACTTGAGAACATTGTCAATGCTTAGCTCACACGTGTGTGGGAAGGGGGTACCAAACATAGACTCTATAATAAGGTATAATACACCTACTACAGGCCTAGCTGTAGTACCAGGGCTAACAATGGTGCGCTGCCTTTCACTGTCCCTCTTCCCGGATCGCCTCGACCTTTCCTACCTGGGGTTTGACGCAGCCGCGCCCAATCGTATACCCCAGGTAGTCTGTATCTCGAAGGTCGAGGCGACATTTCTTTGGATTGGCTGTTAGCCCCGCCCCCCGCAGGGCGTGAAGCACAGCGTTGATCTGTCACAGGTGGGTCTCCCATTCCTCCCCGTGTATTACAATGTCGTCCAGGTAGGCCACGGCGTATACATGGTGGGGTCATAGGACCCGGTCCATTAGGCGCTGGAAGGTGGGCGGGGCCCCGTGGAGCCCGAATGGCAGCATCTTATAGTGGAAAAGGCCGTCTGTTGTGACGAATGCTGTCTTCTCTCTGGCCTCGGGCGCCAGAGGCACCTGCCAGTAGCCCTTTGTCAGGTCCAGCATGGTGATGAAACGGGCTCTTCCCAGGCATTTGATGAGTTCATCTATCCTAGGCATAGGGTAGGCGTCAAATTTGGATATAGCGTTTAGTTGTCTGAAATCATTACAGAAACAAATCGACCCATCCGGTTTCGGTACCAGCACAATTGGACTACACCATTCACTATGTGATTCTTCAATGATTCCTGCACTTAGCATGGCTTTTACCTCGGTCGCGATGGCTTCTCTTCTGGCCTCTGGGATCCTGTATGGCCTCAGTTTCACCCGTTTTCCTGGCTCCGTGATGATCCGGTGCTGGATCAGGTCGGTGTGCCCCGCCTCGGTAGAACACGTCCCTATTCCGGTTGACGAGGTCCTGGAGGTCCTGTCGCTGGCTCGGGGTTAATTGCTCTCCCATCGGGACTTCGACTGGCTCTGTTTTCACAGCGACCTGAGGGGGGGTGATAGAGAACAGCACCTCGCGGGCCACCCATTTTTTTAATAGGTTTACGTGGTACACCTTAGTGCGGGGTCATCGTCCGGGCTGTCGTACCCGGTAGTTGACTGTACCCACCTTTTCGATGACCTCATAGGGACCATTCCATTTGGCTAAGAATTTACACTCCGAGGTAGGCACCGAGACCAGCACTCTGTCCCCGGGGGCAAACTCTCTGGGTTGGGCCCCGCGGTTGTAGACCCGCGCCTGTGCAGTTTGGGCCTCCGCCATGTGTTCTCTCACCATAGGCCAGATCGTTGCCATCCGTTCTCTTACCTCCTCTATGTCTTCCACCATGGTTCGATGGGGTGACGGCTGCTGTTCCCAGGCCTCTTTGGCCAGGTCCAACAGCCCTCGGGGTCGTCTCCCATACAGCAGCTCCAACGGGGAAAACCCGGTGGACGCCTGGGGTACCTCTCGAATTGCGAAGAGTACGAACGGCAGCAGCTGGTCCCAGTTTCTCCCATTGGCCTCCATCGTCTTCTTTAGCATCTTCTTGAGGGTTTGGTTAAACCTCTCAACCAGCCCGTCCATCTGAGGGTGATAGACTGAAGTACGTAACTGGGTTACCTTCATTAGTTGGCACAGGTCCCTCGGGGTGCCCTGGTCGGTCAGAATCTCCTCCGGCAGCCCGACCCGGGAGAAGAGTAACATCAGCTCCCTTGCAATTCGCTTGGTGGCCATGGTTCTCAGTGGGATAGCCTCCGGGTACCTGGTGGCATAGTCTAACACGACCGAAGGTACCGAAGGACAAACAGAACAACTGTCTGAACAAAATCGCCCAGTCTCCCTATAGGAAGACATGTACCGAAGGACGAACAGTACCACAGTTCCGAACAAAATCGCCCAGTCTCCATGCACGGAGACAGGTACCGAAGGATGAAACAGAACAGCTGTTCCGGACATTTAACAGCTCAATGACTAACGCAAGCCTAGTATAAAATAAACGCACTGCCTCTCAGAATAATAAAAAGCCCTGACTCACAACAAAGGGGAAAGTAGTCCACGAGAAGGAGACAAAACAGGGAACAAACGTACCGAAGCTACTAACCGGCTCACTGTCACACGCAAATGAGTAGAAGCACAAACGCCAAGTTTCTCAGTAAGAAAACCAAACCGGGCGAATGGCACAAAGAACTGCTGCCCTATACTTCTACGAGCTAAGTAACTAAAAGCGTGAATGCCCGGTCTCTCAATAAGGAGAGACCATAGAAAGGCTAATAGAGCAGAGAACTCCCATACTTCTACGAGCTAAGTGACTAAAGAAGAGCCAGCAATAATAAACGCCCTGCCTCGATAACGAGAAGCGTAAGAACAGGCGAGTAGCATAATGGCACAAAAACACACACCCAACAGTGCAAATAACATAAAATAATATCGAAGCCCAGAACGGAGAAAAACGTGGGCTTAAATAACTCCCAGGCAACCACGCACAGGTGTGGATGCTGACAGAAGCTCCGCAATCAAGACGGGGCGGAGCAAACATCCACTAAAAGGGCAGCGCCCTCGCATGGCTACCGAGGAAAACGACCGCATGGGAAAAAGGCGTCAAAAACCATGACAATATCTTTTGGAAGAATGGTGTTCCATCCCTCCAGTAGAGTTCCAGAGACTAGAATCTATGCTAGACTAGAGGTAGAATGTATGCCAAGGCGCACTGAAGCTGTTCTGGTGGCTTGGGGTGGCCCAACACCTTACTAAGACACTTTATGTTGGTTTTTGATAATGTATCTTGATATCAGCCAAGTGAAATAAACATCAAGATTTTTAACTACTAAAATAACTGCAGTTTTCAGTAAACAATATTATTCGATGCACCTTCAGTGACAGATAGAACCTTCTAATTCTCAATGGAAATGACCTCTTCAGAATTAGAAGGTTCTATCTGCAATTTTGGCTCTTCAAAATACCCCACTTACAAATTTCACAACATTTTTAAACTTTGCATTGGAAGTACACCTAAGATGCGGGATAAAATAAGCGATAACAGAATAATACACTATGAAATATTTTTGAGATGTGAGGAGTGAAAACTTTGATGCTCCATATCTCAAAACTGTACCTAACGCAGATAGAACCTTCTAATTCTGAGCTCACGATTATACAGAGTGATGATTTAAGGCTTGTTTGATACGTCAGACCATTGATGACTTACAGCCATTTAGCCAATCATGTGTTCCATACTGTTCCAGTGTAATTTACAGCTAAATCTAGTCCCACCCCCCAATTCCCATAGACATCCATTCAAATGCAGAGACGTTATAGTATTGCTTGTAAGAGTACCAGAAAATAAGATATCAAGAGTATTTTGATGTTGTTGGGTCACAGACATCAGGAAGTCATGGCATGCAAAGCCAAAGGATATGCGAACAAATATAAAAATTTAAAGGCACAGTCAACTTAGTGTATGTAAACTTCTGACCCACTGGAATTGTGATATAGTGAATTAAAAGTGAAACAATCTGTCTGTAAACAATTGTTGGAAAAATTACTTGTGTCATGCACAAAGTAGATGTCCTAACTGACTTGCAAACACTATAGTTTGCTAACATGAAATCTGTGGAGTGGTTAAAAATTAGTTTTAATGACTTCAACCTAAGTGTATGTAAACTTTTGACCACAACTGTATCTCAAGACTGCACAGTTCATCAAAATGTTGATATGGACCATTGTATATGATAACCTTTTAACTGGGCTTAACATGCTAAATACCAAACTTCTCCTTTAACCGACATGAGCGCTAGGGGCTATAATGAACCCTGCGCCGGGTGTAAGATAGCAAAGACACTTGCGTTTGGGTTAGCGCCGGGTGTAAGATAGGGCCCTATATGTTCAGCCCATTTGCACGTTGCGTCGTGCTTAGCGCTCAAAAAACACGCCCTCTAAATGGCAAAAGTGGACTTGAACACGCCCTAAATACACTTAACGCCATGCATTTAGACCAAACGCTAAGATCGCCAAGATACAGCTCACAGTATTGTGTCATCAACATTGAGAAGAATGTTTTCCCCATCTCCCCTTTTCCCTTTCTTGGTTGAAACCAAGGGGCCAAGACTGGGCTTTCGTTTTGAAGCTCACTTCCTGGTTGGGCTGGGAGTGGCAATTGTGCCGTTGCTCACTAGCGCTACTGCGATTGGCTCCAGTATAGGTCTTTCACCATGTAAGTCAATGGCAGCAATGTGGTAAAATACTTAGTCAATAAATTTTTCCCACAAAGAAATTTAATTGCAATAGGTGCCTTTCCTTCATCTAATGCCTCTGCATGTGCTGTTTTTGTTTTAAATATTGTGTCGTTTGGACAGGGTATTAACATTTGTTCAGGACAAATCAGAGGGACAGGTTGAGTCCTCTTCGGCTCCACGGAGCAGATGCAGTTTGTACAAACTGGCGGCGAAAAATGCATCCGGAGCTTAAAGGTTGTATCAGCGATTTTGGGTGGAAACATAAATGATCACATTCATCTGATTTTTCCTCACGATCCGCTAGCTGCCCGCCCCATAAGCAGGCCGTCAAAAAACCGCGTCTCTGTAGGCAGCCTATGCTCCGAGATCATACACAAAAACAAATGGTACTACCAACCACTCAAAACCAAAATAAACAGTATTCCAACCAATCACAATGATCTGCACAAACGCTAATACTCTTATCTCGCTGAAATCTTGACGGATTTACAAACGGTTTAGTTTCTTACAAACGTTATTAACGTGGTTATAATTCTGGATGCTTGAACACTATTTTTTAAAACATAACATAATTATTCATAAGTATGTTTGTTTGGGATTTCGCTTCAGAAGTGACGTCACCCAAAATAGCTGATACAACCTTTAAATTCGGTTTTTACGAGGCCGTGGGAAGGCAATGGGTGACGTCACAGTGACTTTGTCCATATTTTTATACAGTCTATGGTTGAAACGCTTACAACTGAAATAATCATTTAATTTCAGATATTTCACGACATCATTCGTGCAGGTTACAAAAAAGAGGACAAGGGATCGGTCGCGCGCTGCTCGTTTTTTTTTTCTTTTAGATATGAGCGTGTCAAACTTATTCTAAATTACGAAAACAAAAATATATTTTTGTCGGTTACTTTATTAGTTCAACAAAAACTAACAACTATAATAGCATGAACAAAAATATAATTCACCTTGTGTTTTTACAAGTGTTTTTTTATTATTCGTGGAAGCTGTGTAACACAAGTTATTCTGTCGTCTGATAAAATGCATGTGTCATTTTATCAATCAAATCCAAGTGTTAGACAATAATGTTTAGCCTGCGCGAACCTATTAACTATTAAAGCATGTCCAGAAACTATTGTTTCTAGAAAGCGGCTTCAAATCTTTCTGACAAAAAAACGAGAGTGCTGGTAATTGCCTGAAGAGGACGCGACCCATTATATTGTAAAGATTTTGCTTATTACAGAATATGCTACCTTGAGATTTCGTGGGTGGTGATATATTTTCTCTTACATTAACCGGATGCTACTATCTATAGTCTAACTTACCTACAGTACGGCTGTGCTTTGTCAAACGATTTGACCATAAACTAGCTATTTAAACGTCAAAGTTTACAGCATATGGGAAATTCAGAACTCATTAACAACCTTTCCCTTGCCGAAGCGGCGCATGCTGGGCGTGAATGATGAATAGTAGCTACAGTGGTTAGAAGTAAAATTAAGCGAGCACACATAAGAATTAGTATGAGAACAAAATGTAGCTTGTGTGTTTGCGCTAGGCCTACATGTAGACGTAGGCTACGCCAGTCAATAAGATGACTGATCCGTTGATTTAATATTATTTAATATGTCCATCGGAAACAAAATCAAGCTAATACTTTTTGAGAACGCACAAGTGCTCAAACGCGTAAAACAACTCGATTACAGCATTCAGTAGCTAGGCAAAAAGCCTACTTTCTGAATAGTAGCCACGTTTGAATGTCAGTATCAATTTAAACTTACCGAATAATGTATTAGCAAAGCCATACCACACGCATCCAATCGGTCCAATGAGCCATCGTCCCTGCGTGCTGGCAGCAAAACTGAACGGAGTTCCAACCACACAGACCAGCAGATCACTGAAGGAAATATTCATCAGCAGTAGGTTTATGGGCGACCGGAGCATTTTGTAGCGGCAAAAAAGCACGAGAACAAGCAGGTTGTTGAGGAAACCGAAGGTGCCGATGAATCCAAGACACACCGCCACGACCAGGTGCCCTGTCGGGCTCAGCGTACTATGAGAGGGCGCCTCCAGGTGCCCCTCGCTGCCGGTGGCACACCAAGGGCTCTCAGCCCTTGTGCAACTACTTAGGCTCACGTTGGACACAATCATTTCAATCCGTTTTCGGTGAACCAGCGCACAGTGTGCATTGAACAAGTGTTATTGTGTTTGTAGCTACTGTCTGAAACAAGGTAACTTTCTGCGTATTGTAGAGTTGTGACAGTAGATCAACGTTGATTAATGCGTTTGTTACTGTGATATTTAAGGGGGTAAACGAATGCTCACGGCTATATTTACAACTAGGAAAATAATTTCAAGTGAAGTTTGATTTCCCAGTTAATCAGCTGCTGAACTCGAAATAAACTTTAGAATGGCTGTGCTCCACCGTGTGGCGGTAAAATTCTTCGCATTCCGCCGCAGTAGATGCCGTCTGTGTTTATATTGGTGTACCTCCTTCTAAGCTGACGTATAGCCTACTGAGAGTGCCTTGAATGAACGTCTTCATTGAAGAAAATAACTTGAAAATGAAATGGGGTGGGGGGTATCAGAGTAGAGTAGACCTAATCACTGCAAGTAAAATGATCGTAGTCCTATAATACAGATTTACAGAATGCTTGTAGTCTACGTGTAGTAGGCTAATTAGGCTACACATAATTTAAGCATGACATACTGATATAGGCTATAGTGAACACAACAACGGCAAAAACGTAACGTACTACTACTGCTACTTTTAAATACCTGTTTTTTTTATTTTTTAACGGATATTCTCAACTTTGATTTAAGTCAAAATTCCCCACTTCAGAAATAATTTATTCAAGCATTTGTGTATATTCACTTTGCGTGGTGTCACTTTATAAGTTACAAACAGTGGATCAGAAACTTGATGTTGTTCACTATGCCGAAAATACGACACGCATCCAATCGGTCCAATGAGCCATCGCCATTGCGTACTGTTCCAACCACACAGACCAGCAGTTCACTGAAAGATTAATCAGCAGTAGGGCAAAAAAGCACGATAATAATTGTTCATTATTGTTAATAACTCGGCTGTGCGCTGTCCGAGGTTCTGAGGTTCCTCTCTTGTTAAAGCTGCGATCAATCAATAGCCTATTTCTCTTATGACCTGAAGCGAAGTAGAAACTGTTTAGTATTTTCGCAATATTTTATTGTTCTAATTCGAGTTAGTTTGAAACATATTATTCTGTAACACTTCTGTCACAAAATTGGTGAGGACGACCAGAATACGACGCATTGTTCCTTTTATGCGCTAACCCCAGGCGATTAGTAATCGCCAGGCAAAAACAAAGACAGAAATTCCGTGTCCCCATGAACATCGAAGTCTCTTTTTCCGTTGTGAGCTCAGAACGACGGATTTGACTATGTTTGCATGGTCTCACTGGCTGATACTTGCAACACTTACCAATGTATCACTGCTGTTATTATCTTTGGCCCCACTTACAGTGTCTTACAGGCCTAAGCCTACCTATAGGTGCATATCGTACATATTGTTATGTAGTTACAATAATTAGACTTGTTGGCTTGTGCAGTTACAAATGTGTAACTAGATTTAGATTTCTTAAGAAACTCTGAGTTTGCATGTTATAGCACAATTGACTATAATGTGATGTATATTTATGCATTGTCCTGTATGGTACTGCACGATAAGGTGTAGAACAAGTCTGCCCGACAGAAAGACGATAGACTATAATAGCTCAAAAATTTTGAAAATGAGTGGGAGTCTATGGGGGAAATGGAGGGATTAAAATGACAAAAACAGGAGAACGAGTGGAAATTTCCAAAAACTCTATATAAGCACAGTATTTGGGCATGAGACGGACGAAGCAAAACTGGTTTGGGGTCAATAGCTCAAATTTTGAAAATGGATTGGAGTCTATGGGAAAATGGAGGGATGAAAATGACAAAAACAGGAGAACGAGTGGAAATTTCCAAAAATCTGTATACAAGCACACTATTTGGGCAGGGGACGGACAAAACAAAACTGGTTGGGGTCAATATCTCAAAAGAGAACGAGTGGAAATATTAAAATTGTGGTTGCTCAGTATATATAATAGCCAATCAGAGAGGTAAGTTGAGGTACTATTTGCATAATGCATGAAAAGTGGTACAATGAAAGCATATCATTGGTAGAGTGCATTGGGACATCAGCTGCAGAAGCAGAGAGGCCAGCTAGACTAGTATCCTATCATTCACCTGAGAGAGGCTGAGAGGGCATTGTGAGATCACAAGGGTCTACATTCCACCATTCATTTTCAATGCCAAAATCTTAATCTTTAATAGCTAATAATTAATAAACTATAATTAGTATTATTAAGATTTTGAAGAGCAACATACTACACATGTAGTAGAATAATATGGTATGCATTTTGTATGGGTAGTCTAAAAACTGTAGGACTAGATGCGTTTACAAAAACGAGAAGAAAGAAAATACTAAGAAAGATCCTGACGAAGAACAGTACTTTGCATGTTCCACATGCAAACTAATAACCATTTTGGGGTTTTATATATATTTAAAGTATATATTTAAACCGGGCTCCCCCTCTCTAGCCAGGTTGCTACCGAGATTTATTTTTTTCTTCTTCTTTTTTCTCGCCACTGTTTCTAGTGTTTTTCTCCCCACTGGGGAGTGTTTACCTCGTTTGCGTTTTAGGGGTTCATGCCCGGTTCTTGCGCAATTTTCCTTCTGTTTCTCTGTACAGCGTCTTTGAAACAGTTGTTCTACAGATGCTTTTAACATCTGTAAAAAGCGCTATACAAATAAAATTTTATTGAATATGCGTAACAAAATAATAAGATGAAATGAACACTGCATCGGCATCAGCACACGTGTAACAGAAATGTGCGACGTCCACAAGACTTGTAACTAGTCTACTGCCACCCGTTGTTTCGATTATGCGCCTCCTGTGTTGTAGGCTACCAGCTGCAAACAAATTGTTTCTCCTCTTAATTGAGGGACACTACTTATTTCTTTCTATTACTTTGACCCAGCACGACTGCATGCAGCCAAGACCATGGACCAGCCTCTAGTTTTGTATAATTATTATACAATTACAAACAATAATTCCACAAAACAAAATAAAATACAATTTATTTTATAGCCACCTCTGATGGAGGATTGTAACTTTAAACGACACTTTTTTTTTCTTTTTTTTTGCTTTATATTGTCTTTTGAATTATGAGGCAAGCAGATAATTGCTAAGGGTGCTGTGGAAGTACTGTGTGTACCAGTGAAATATTAAATCCATACATTGTCTGTGTGCCATACCATAAGTACAGTGTACAGTAAGCACAGTATTGAGTGGACAGTTAGAGTCCTTACCATGAAAGCACATTGTTGTTTCATACATGTAGTCCAAGTGTAATTGCACAGGTATTAAGGCTTCATAATGTAAACAAATAAATTTTGTTCCTTAAAGGACTTCAATTGTCAACAAAATAAATCAACAGGAGTGGGGCTCAGTTTTTGATATTGGCCATATAAATCTGGATACCCTCATTTTGTTACAAACATTGACATTGTTTTTGCATTTGGTTATTTCACCAGCCATCATTGAGGGTAGTAAAAATTCCCCTTAAGATTTAATCCTTTTTGATGTTCGGATTGTATTGAAGCTGTTCCAGATTCAACCAGCCTAAGGAATACAATCTAATGTATCTTACAGTCTAATCAATCTCAAAATCAATCTCAAACCAACACTATTTATGGTATCAATAACTAGATGACCTTATTAGCAATGGACCAATCTGAGTGGTTTATGGACAGACTATCATTTGTGTTGTCATGAGTGACATGGTTTCTCAGAGGGTCCCAGGAAAATAAAGGTCTTCCTTGGATGAACAAAAGAAGCAGATGAAGCATAATAATCAGGCTTAACACCAGAAAGGTTGTTGCATCTCCTTATGTAATATTAATTATGCTAAATTCTACATATTTAATTTATGATATGAACATAATTGTTGTCCTACTGAATAATTATATAGTCAACCTGCATTCCTGCTGAGGTTAATGCAATCAATATTGTATTATGTTTGGATATTATGTTGACATAATGTTTGGAGTTTTGAGTTGATTAAAAAAACAAACAAACTGAGTGATATCAGCATCAGCTTTTAAGATATAAAATGAGAACTGATGGGTAACATCATTATCACCTGATATTATCATCCACCACCATCCTCATCATCCTTGTCATTATATCTGGCCAAAGATCAATGGCCAAACATCTTTTTGAGGTTATGGTACCATAGTTGGCCCAGACTAGGAATCAGACTGCATAAACTCAAGTATATTCAAGTTAATACTTATATCAAGATGTCTTGTATTGCAATGCTCAATGTTATTGTAATGAATGACAAGCCAACCTGTGACAAATTGTATCGGTAGAAATAGAGGCTACATGTTCCAAAGTCTCTGAGTCTGTTTTTTTTTTTTTCATTTCAAGGTCAGTGGCAATTCTCACATAATTTTTCAACTCCTGTCTACAAGTTTCAATCAGCGGTCTTGGTGTCAGTCCTAACAAGGTATTCGGTATGTCAGTGAATGAGGAATTCTCACATTCGGAGAGACATTGCCATGGAAGGTAACCGGTCCTTGACCTGATCAGCTCAAAAAAACACACACGATCAATTCATTTTCAGGGACAACCTGAGCTTCTCTGGGATAAACTATGTGCATATCCATCCATTTCCCTGTAATAACAACGACATTATATGTGCAGCCGCCAGGGAAGTCTCAACTGACAGCGGTAGTCAACCTCTTCTGTGCAGGCGGGCGAGAAACTCCCTCTCAAACAGCGTTTCCACCTCCACTAACTGGATTCCAGATAATGACAATAACAGCTGGTCAGAACGAATATAACACGTTAAACGCAATCGCACGAATGCAGTTATAATTTGAACGCGTACTACACCTGTTACAACAAAAAAACCTACCGAAATTCCTATTCATGAAAATGAATTTCGGTATGTTCTCTACTGTCCGAGAATTATGATAATGCAGGCCAGGCAGTAGCTAGGCTACATGAAAAATAATGGCCAGGCCTGTTTTCAAAAATGTTAGCTTTATTCACGTTGCCAGCTGTAAATATTAAGCATACACAATCTGCATGCTTTCTAATAGTCATATCTCAAAACAGTGACAATTGTTAAACTTTTTACCAAATTGTTAATTTTTATCAAAATGGATTTATCAACATCTTGAGCTGGAACATTTTTCATGTAGAGTGCTAAAGCAAGGGCTATAGAAAATACCTGTCTGGTGTGAACTGATCTGGGTGATTTTTCACCAGGCAATGATTAGTAAGTCATGTTACTAGTCAGTCTGACTTTATCCTTGGACAATGCACTCCTTTTGCTGAAAAGATAAATATATTAATTTCTACCCAAGATTCAACCATTGCTGAATAATATCAATATTAGCCATTACAGACTAGGACACCATAGGGAGACATTTCCTGTGCTGTGACCTCCTCACCCCTCCTCTGAGCCTTGGATGAAAAATTTACCTTTATTACAGCAACATTGAACACAAGCCCTAGTGGGATGAAATCCAATATGACAAAGGCGTCTGTCCAAAGATAAGAAGGATACTGAGAAGGGTATGGATTTCATGTATTTTTCTGGGTAAATGACAGAGAAAAATTGACCGCTTGGCCTGAGCCCATAACCAGTGTGGCGATAAACACGTCATCCACAAGTTAATCAGACGTAAGAGTCACTGCACGTGTGCTTGGTTTCTGGAATTGCAATGAAGAGAATGCACATTCGCAGATTTAGTTTCCTTTTGAATGTTGTGGTAAATCTGTGCTCACAGAATCAACAGAAAGACGAAAACCTACAATTCTAAGCTCTTGAATCAGAATGATATATTCAATGTATTACAGGGAAATCATATGCCAAGATGAGCTGAATGGCTTGGATGTGTCATGCTAACTTATGGTGTCATGACTCATGAACAGACATATGACAGACACCTCTGACATGATAGGCCAGAACAGAAGGAAGTAAGCGTCTTAAAGTGATACTGCAGTCAAAAACCGACTTTTCCCGTTGAAAACCGATGTTTTGGGTTAGATTATAATCATACACAACTGTCTATGTCCGAAAATCTCATGTTTAGTCAAAATAGTTTTATATGAGTTTTTGTGAAGGCTTACCAAAACGCTGGTTTCCGGGGATTCGTGACGTCATGAGATCCTTAACATAAAAATGGGTGGAGTTTAGGTGGTCCTAGGGGTGGTCTCGGCTGGGCACGTGGTATAAAAGCTCTTTGAGACTGAGACCCTTGTACTGTTAACTAGTTAGTTCAAGTTCAAATGCGAATTGCTTTGTATTACTGCTAACGTTAATATTACAACTTCTATCAAGCTACTAAGGCTTCACACGTTCACACTGACGGCCTTAGTGCTCAATTCCGATTTATTGCTCAGATCCAATTTTTTTTGTTTGGCTGTTCACATTAATTTTTTAATGTGGCCCATATCTGATTCCAGTGTGAACCGATTGCTCTCCTCAAATGACCCGTGCAAATTAACAAAAACAAAAGACATAGCGCCTGTTACACAGCCTGCAGAAATAAACAACAAAAAGGAAGTCATCAAAGTCACAGCTTCTGTGTTAATTTTAAAGTTGATGTGCAGTGGAGCTAATGATAAGGGTGAGGAGACGGGAAAAAAATCCAAGGTTTTTACTAGCTTTTTGTGCTGCCATGGCTGCTACTGTGCAGAGTGACTCGTGAATGCGAGATCGGAGCCAGGAATGGGGGGACCGTGACATGGGCGGTTTAAGTGAAACTCAAGCAAGGCATGAAATTAACCTCGCTCACTCGCCTGGGCGAGGACGGGCAAGTTAAGAAAATGGAGCGCTCGGCCATTTGGCTAGTGAGACTAGTCGATATACATTTATAAAACGGCTAGTTCCGGGATGCAGATTGGTCAATAGAGCATTCCAGCCGTGTTAAAATACACAATATAAAAAAGCTATAGTATCACACGTTCAACTTCATGTGTAACGTATAGCCTAGCATGCGCACCCTTAGATTAAACTATTGACACACTATTGGACCAACAACCATAACGTTCGGTAAGCAGCTACATGAGAAAACCGTGAATAATGAATACCGTGCAACAAACCAAGACAATAATATGGACAGTTCTAACATTATTTAAAATCACAAAACGGGTAACGCAGCTGTCTGCGAATGATATAAAAACGTTTCCTACTTCTGACTTATTATGGTGTATCGTTTGCCTAAAAAAAATCCACTGCTTTGCACGTTTCCCACTTATCTAAAATGACAACACATGATAATATAATGTGAATCTGTTGATAACTTACCCTGTACAATAGTGAGTTACCTAGCCCGTGCGCTAACGTTCTAATGCCCTGCTAGGTGCATCAAAAATGACGTAAAAAGTCACATTAATTCCGATCTGACAGACTGTGGTCGCTTTGACACAATCGGTTATGTATCGGCATCTAATACCACATTCAAAAGTGGCCCAAATGAGAATTGTAAATGTCAGATTCAATGTGATTTTCGCTGTTCACACTTTCATAAAAAAATCTGATCTGTCACATTTGAGGAAGAAATCGGATCTGGGCCACTTTTTACCTGCAGTGTGAACATAGAGAGTTATTCATCTACAACGTCTTACTTTGGTATCTTTAGCTAACTTGCCTGCATTATGCCAAGGAGTCAGATGTATTGTTCCTCGGTGTAACGCCACCGGCTCTGTTAGCTTTCATAATCTGCCGAGAGATGGAATGTATCGATAAATTAGGTAATGCAAAGCAGTCTATTGTGTGTGAGTTTAGCCCCGTTTGGTCCAGAGAACTGGTAACTTAGCTAGATAGCTAGTTATCGCTAGCATTTATGAATGTTAGCTAATAAATGATAACAATTCTCTCCGGACCAAGTGGAGCTGGGTGCTACAACCAGCCATGTTCAATATACTAACGTTACTGTTTGACTGGGTTTTGCTGTGTATTTGAATGTGTTTAATAGTAGCGTTACTTTAGGCAGACAAACAAGCTAACTTAGCTAGGTAACGTTAGCTCTACCATTCGGTTACATCCCCGGTCCTCTCCTCGATCGCGAAGACGTCGCTCAACTAATAGAGCGGCTGCTGCTGCCAGTGACTCGAATGAATACGGCTGTATTTCCCAAGCAACATCTTCGCGAGGAAGAGTCTTCCACCACGAAGGAATCCTTTCAAACTCCTCCACCTCAAAACTCCCTGCAGTACTGCTGTCACTCTTGTCGCTTGTCATTTTGTTGTTTGTTTAGGTGAGGAGAGAGCAGGAAGGGGGCTGAGTTCAGTGGGGGGTTCAGGTCACCAAGACACACCCCTTCACTCCTTGACTATATGAATATTCATACTATGACTATGTGGCACCATCGTCATATGACCACACCTACTCACGAGTTCCAGTTCAAATTGAAGCGGTAAAAAAGGCCTTGGAAAAGCCTCTGCAGTATCTCTTTAAGAGATAGTTGACAAGCACAACCATTCTTAAACAACAACCTCTCAAACTGTGTTTCCACTTCCATGGACTGGATTCCACATAGCGACAATAACAGCCGCTCCGAACGAATATCAACACTTTCAACGCAATCATACAAATGCAATCATAATTTGAACGTGATTTTAAGAAATATTAATAATTGCAGTTCGGATTTCATGATCCCACACAACATTTAAATATCTTAAAACAACATTTTAAGAAATAGTTGACAATCACAGGAACAATCATTATTAATTGATTATCAACTTGTCCCCCCTGGAAATGTGAAAAAAGAAGACAAGGAAGGATTATTTCTAGGGTGATATGTTAGCAACAACCTTAAATTGTGGAATTAGGCTATAATGCGCAGTACCTACAAACTGCTTTCTTTTACTTTCATCAGCTAGAACACAGCTACTGTCATCTCAACAGTAAGACACTGCATTTCTGCAGCTTTATTATATGGCCAACAATGTAGTCTTCCAATAGCATGACGCTGCAGCTTCCTTATTTCACTAACTGCTGACAAACATTTTAAAAAATCAGATTTCCTTTATTAGGCCTATATCATATATATGATTTCATTATTGCCAATTCAGCTCAATTTTAGGACAATTCAGTGGTCATGGTGCATATTTTTCTGTTTTCAGTGGAATTCAAAATAATGTGAAAGAACTACCTTATAATGCTTGCTAGTAACAGAATATGGTTTGTCAGCTAGTTATTTGACAACTGTCAATTCAACCAATGATTGGTGTGTGAGGCTTCACGAAAGCCAGAATAGGTGGAACCGTATGCTACCTGGTATAAACCAATCATTTTGTTTTGCTGTGGACAGCAAATTGTTAGATTGGTTCACAAAAGGAACAGCTCATTGTAGCTGCATCATGCATTCTTTTTCTTGCTTCCTGCTCGATTGTAAACCTCTCTTACAAATTCTTTCAAAGGAGGATCTAAGCCAGAGGTGCACAACTCCAGTCCTGGAGGGCTGATCTGTGTGCTGGTTTTTATTCCAACCAATTACCTTAGTTTTAGTTTTTTTTTGACAGCTCGATAAACTATGCTGGTTCATTCCTGTACTTGAGCACAGTAAAATCTTTAAGATGCACTGGCAGTTTGTGGCTGTAGCTCAAGCTTAAATACAAATATCAGATCAAGATACGATTGCGCTAATTAAATTAAGAGCAGAAGTTGGCACTACATCCTGAAACAGATCGGCTCTTGTTGCGCACCCCTGATCTAAGTGCTGAGTAACAACAGCAGTCGGCATACCCTGCGGCACTCCAGCACCAGGAATGGCCACCCCAGCCTACATGATAATGAACGACTCTTGACCTCCATTTTGTGTACGTCAGATCCACTTCATATACTTGGTTAAAATATATGTGACACTAACAGACAAGTCTCGGCATATTCCTGTGCATTTGCATGTTGGTGGTAGTTTATCAGGCCCTCTAACACTGTTTGCATGATGGCAGTAATGGATCTCCTTTAATGTGTGGTGTGGTCAGGCAGGGGATTAACTGTCTATAAAGAGAAGGTGAGGGAATATATCACTGCCAATGGCATTGTGCAAATAATTGATTACTGAAAAAAAAAGAGTTCCTGTTGGTGACTTTTATGTTGCAGTTAATTATTTATCACGACAACCTGTCCAATAAACAGCAAAAGAGGAGTCATAAACAAGGTGAGTTAAACCTTTGACATGTAGCCATTGGACTCGCTGAAGCTCATCAGTGTGGCATGCCAATTTAGAGAACGTCCGTACGTGCCCTTTTAAAAGAAACTACAGTATGTTTCAACCACACGTCAACTTTAAATTTTAATTATTCTGTTAACATGGTTTACTATACAAAAAACAACTAGATTGAGAATGAAAATGGGTAGACTTAGGCTACTGTTACACTAGTCACTTCATACGACTTCTGGAATCGGAATTCCAACATCCAATGACATCAAGCCAGATTTGAATTGCATCCACATTTGACAGTTTAATACGAGCCGATCTGAGTGCCGTTCAGATTTCATGATCCCACGCAACAGTTAAATATTAAATAAAACAACAGGAAACAACAGTTCTGGAAAATGGCATTCGGTGAGGTTGTGCTTCTTTTCATTATGTGCGCATTGTGTAGCTAGTCAAGGTAGGACCTGCACAAGGCGTGCACTGATGAGGAGGCAGTAGCAGAGGCGTGTTATTAATGCGAGTATTGCTATTCTGGTTGCATCAGCTATTTCAGTGGAGAGGGTATGGGTCCGTGAATGTAGCCAGCACTGGTGGATCCATATTGTGCAATGTGCAATAATTTAATGGATTCCGACTTGGTTCTCAATTTCCGTATGCGAAAGCACTCCTTCAACTACATTTGTGAAGAGCTTCAGCCTCGTCTTTACTGTCAGAATACTCATCTCGCCGCACCCTTATCTATGCTGGCTCACAGGCAATTTGCATTACCTACGGTTCACTTTTGAATGGTGTTCCAAGATCTTTATTCAGCGCCCACTGTACCACGCCACCAATGACACCAAACATGATTACACTGTATATAGTAAACCTGAGGTTACATAATGCCGTTTAAATTTCAGTAGTTCTGGGAGAATTCCACAGAGGCAACAGAATGCTTTAGGGCGACAGCGCTGTTTCTTTATCAGACTTTGCTGACTTCCTGCCAGCATGGTAAACACAGTCAGTTCACCTTTGGAGATCAGATAAGTGGCCCACTACTGTGGACCACCCTATACTGGCCTTGAGGGCCAGATGTCAGTATCCATTCTAAAGGCCAAGGATGGGCATGCCATATCTGTTTCTGGATTTCATGGAAACTTCTACTATAAATTATTTAATTAGCCCAATCATTTTGTAAATGATATTCCAACTACATTTCCTGATGAAACATCTTATTGTGGTCTGATCTACAGTTAAACCAGCATAAGCGCATTCAGCTAATTAGCAAATTTGGCCAGTGTAATTGGTGACAACAAAAACCTGTATAAACACCGGTCCTGCAGGAATGGAATTGCCCACCTCATACTATAGGTCGATTCACTTTCTGGTGTTTTTGATACTATTTCAGTTTTAGTGTAAGTTTTCAATTATGCAATGCAGTTTTTGTGTGCAAAGCATATTTCAGATACTTATAGAAGTTTCCAATGACCAGCGAGCTTCACAATAGCTGTTATAGGGGCATCGACGGGCTTGTTGTTTAAAGCAAGACAATTCACTCCATGTAACTGTAAAGCAGTTGTGTCTTTATGCCCACAGAGGTTGTATGTGTGTATATTAGTATTATTATTAAGCTATTATTTTTTAAAAATGGCAGTATTCTTATCTTTGGTTGGAACCATTTCCTATAACGCATGCAGCCTGAGACCACTGAGACAACACTGAAGGAAAGAAGCGGCACGGCTTCCTGTGTCAAAAGTAGGCTATTTCCCATGAGAGAAGCACCTCAAAGCAGCAACAGATCAACAGGACTGAAAATTACTTCTGCTTGTGTCATTTCAAAAATGCTGGGGGTAAAATGTCAAAAGCATCTTTATGTCACTTTCAACAACTAGCTTCACAACCTCAATCTATTGAAAATGTGGCTAGTTGTCAACAGTTCACCTTCTCTCTTTGACCTTGTCTGTTGCGGGTCCTCATCCGTGAATTCAGGCCCGGGGGGGACAAAGATTTATATATACATGAACTCCAGAAATTGAAGGTTAATATTTTGGCGAGGACTTCGAATTTGAATGCATTTTCAATCTGAGCTCATTTTGTCACATTTTATTGTTGTGTTTCCAGGCACTCTCTTTCAAATCTGCTTCTGTGCTTTTAGAACGGAATTGATGCATATCAGCAGAAAGAGAACGAGAAAAAACTGCATTACTTCACAGCCGATTGGTCTCCTACGAAGAAACACCAATCACTTTATTGCTGCATTGACTTACAGTCATTTAGCCAGTCGTGTGTTCCATATTGTACCAGTGTAATTTACAGCTGAATCTAGTCTCACCCCCCCCCCAATTCCCATAAAGATCCATTCAAATGCAGAGAGGTTATAGTGTCGCTTGTAACAGTACCTGAAAATAAGATATTGAGAGTCTTCTGACATTGATGGGTTTACAGACTTCAGGAAGTAACAGCATGCAAAGGATATGCGACCAAATATTAAATATGATACTTTAAAAATACGTATGATCCAAGGGTTCACATACTTTTTCCAAGAAAGCATTTAATGTTGGATAATTTTGCTCAATAAATAAATTATAAAGGAATAATGTTTTTTGTGTTTTTTGTTGAGCTGGGTTGATTTGATCAAGTTTTAGGACTTAGATGAAGATGTGATCACATTTTAGATCGAATTTATGCAGATATACAGAAAATTCTAAAGGGTTTACAAACTTTCGAGCAGCACTCCATGTACATTTACTGTTGTGAGGATGTATTTCTTTTAATGTACATACTGTATAGAAGCACAACATTTGATCTTGGAAGATACAGATGATGTTGTGTGTTTGTGTATTAGGGATTGTGCAGACGTGGCCCTGATGTCTGGCTGGTTCTGGAGATGTCTTGTAACAATAGTGTCTCGGAATCAATCAGGCAGGGGCACACACCTCACTCCCCAGGACAACTCAAATTACTCAATGCAAATGTATGTGTTAGAACCATTCAATGCAAATCATGAACCTGTTAGAACCGTATAAAAGGACAACTAAACTGGGGTGGCTTTCTCGATTCCGATGTGTCTTCAGAACTGACGACACACTTCACGATCTTTTTGAAGACATGTCTTGAAATTTTCACGACTCTTTCCCAAAGTATATCGTGGACGGAATATTTCAAGACACACTTTCACAACAAACTTTGAATAACACAGACCCGACAGGTCGACGTAGAAAAGCCGATTCACACCACAGAAAGCATCACACATCGTTATCAGCCACTATCCAAAAAGCATTGTAGAGTTATGATCATCTTTGAATATTTCTTTCTTTGCTTTTCGTTTTAAATCTGATCAAACCTAACTGACAAAAAAGACAGAGACAAAGAGAAGAGCGAGAAAGAAAAATAAATATAATAAGCAAATAATAGACTCGTCAGGCAACCTAACTCCTCCGCTGTCAGTGAATTTGCCTTTGGTGTAGTGGTTAGCGCCATGGCCTCTCCCCCTGTAGTGCAGTGGTTGGAGCCCCACCAGCACCTCTTTCGTTACATAGCCTCATCCACGAACGTAAAATAATCTAATATTATCTTAACTATATAATGCTTTTGGCAAACTGATAGGATCCATTTATTGCTGTCTACATTTATTGAAATTATTTTGCCTATTGTGAATGTGCAATGTACATGTCAGCGCAGGTCACAATAAATCCTTATAAACCCTATGATGGGATAATTGATTACACCTGCTCTAGACTAAATTGTTGTTGTATCTATCGCGTAGATTAGCGGCCTCTGTCTGCAGAGGTGGGACTTGCACGTAGTACCGCATCTCAAGACACATTTGAGATTTCACGACTAGTCCAATGTTGTCTTGAACTCGCGACACATTTCACGATCTCTGAGTTACGAGCACTTTCGGGAAAGCGTCGTGAATGGCAAGTATATCTTCACGACACACTTCGCTACAACATGCTTTGGGAAAGCCACCCCTGAGTGTTCCCGGAACATTTTGTAAACGTGTTACCATAGCTGGCTGTGAAAATAAACCTTCTTGTCTTTTTGTTGCAAACATCGGGTCCGTCTCTTCAATAATACAGAGGTATTTATCCACCCTCTCCTTTAAAAATGTATTTACAGTCATTTTTATTATAAAATTGTGCAACATTAATGGAAAGTACAAAAGGCATTGGGATTCATGTTCAGGCTGAGAACTTCACACCCTCACTTTAAAGACCAATAAAACTAGACCTTTCTTAATGGTGAGGAGTACAGTACAATGTAAGACCTTAAGAGAATGAGAAATGAGAAAGAGATAAGCTGAAGTAAAGCCCATTGACTGAACATGAACCACAGGAAGTTAAGCGAATAGGTTTTTTGCATCACGTTTTCAGTGAGTAACGTTAGCGGGATGGCTTTTAAATTACATGTGAACCTCTCATCTCCCAGTGCGTAGGGGATCTCAGGCCCCAGTGCGTAGGGGATCTCAGGCCCCAGTGCGTAGGTTGCTGGGTCGCCCGGGTAGAGCAGAGCGATTCATCATGCTCCTCTCCTGTATGTAAATTCACACAGCAAAAGGAAAAGCTCTGACACCTCTGATCTCAGTGCAGGGACCAGCTGTGACAGTCATTAGACCACACTTAGGTGTTCGTCACCACCACTGTCTCATTCAGAGGAGTTACAAATGGGGAACGCAGCAACTTTTAATTAAGGCAGAAGTAGAGAAACATCCTCCCTGCACTACTGGGATCTTGATGTGCTGTGATTTGTTTGGAAGAATCAATAAACAAGAGCTTGCCTTTTTTTTTAACTAAAAGTGAAGGTTGACAAATGCTTTGACTAGTTATTGATTTTGTTTGTACACTGTCAGCGTATCTTGTAACAGATATACAAACCTCACTCTTTGCAAGCATAATACGTCACTTTGGATAAGTGTGTTATGTAAGAAAATGTAATAATTAAAGACAGGGTGAAAGTCTCAGCTCATGTCCCCTTTCTGAAGTAAGCAGTAAGGAAGAGCAGTTTGATTGGCGGATGCAGTGCAAGGGCCTGTTGCATTCTAGGATGACAGAAAGCAGTGAGCCACGGACTATTTTGACATATCTAATGAAAAATCAACCCTATAAACTGTAAGTGTGTGCTATATGTGTGACCTGCTTTTGCAGCTAAATAGCCTATATTATCTGTCCCTACCATCCAAGAGTTATGTGTGTAGGTGATTATTTGCACTTGTGTTATAAATAGGCTTACTTTAAGAGGAGCTGCTGTTGGATAAGTCACATTTTATGTGTACTTCAAAGCATGCATCATTTGCTGTCCTAAGATTAATTGAGGGTATGTATGAGACAGACAGATATGGGGCAGTATGGATACTTTTGAGATGCTATTAGTGAATGTCAAATGTCTCCTCGGCATGCAGCCAGTCTTGATGAATTGTGGAGCACTGTCGCACAAGGTCAGGGAAGCAGTCTTTTGGTGTCTTACTGAATAATATCCCCTCGTTGCAAGAACAGGAACTCAAAGCCACATTCAACCAAAAAGAACAGTGAGCACACAAGTAAAGCTCAAGTGGAATTTAAGTGTAACTATTTAAAGGAAGGAAGAATTACCACAATAATAACATCGCCACCTAATCCAATTTTTACTTTTTATCTAGGCTATATAATCAATTTGAGCTCGAATAAGTCTTTTAATTTCAAGAATGAACAATAACACTCAAAATGTAGCCAACATGGTAAGTCCAATAGGGATGGTATCTTATTTCTATATTGGTCATGGGAAAAGGCATTATCACTTTTGTACTTTTATTTTATATGTGTAAAATATAATGGCTTTTACTTAAAATCAATTTATCTTGAATATAAATATGAAGTATCAACAATATTCAAATCATTATTATAAAAATTTACCTATTGAATAATGATCTGTGCAACATAGATGGACGGTCATCCTTAATGGTGCCATAAAGAGCAGCAGCATTCATGAATATAGTGTTCATTTGTCACTTTTTAAACAATACTCAAGAGACTGAACTTTGGGTTGTGCAATTACCTGGCCATGATATGAGTCTAAATGGTGGTGAAATATGTTTGTTAGTTGCTCTGTGCTCCCCTGGGTGTATTTTTTTTCATGTAATTCAAGTTATTTATAAAAGTACTACTTTCTTCAATGTTGGTAGCGAGCTACCAGAAAAGACTAGCAAAATGTCGGCGGTCGGTTTGTTTACCATAGATATATACTACCAAGAACACTTGCTTTTGTGGGAATTTGGACCAATGAGTGGTTTCTGATGCATTGGCACATTAACGCTGTTTCTGGCGCAAGAATTACCTACCAGATCTATGTTCCAAATAAAATATGAAAAAGCCAGTTAAGGGCCATTTAATTTAAAAAAAATTGGTTATTGTTTGTATTGACAGAATCCATTTCGTTCACGTTTGTATACATGCTAGAAGTGTCACTTTGAGACCGTTTTAGCTGCCCTATAGAAGTGAATGGAGAGCGACAAATACCCTATTCTGGATTATCACCCCAGGGGAGCACAGAGCAACTAACAAAGATATTTCGCCACCATTTGGACTCATATCATGGCCAGGTAACTACACAACCCAAAGTTCTACCAAAGTTCAGTTGTGCTTAAATGCCTTGTTTGTTGTTATGTGCATAAAATGTATACTATTAACTCATATTTTAGTCACGGAAATGTAATGCAGCTCCATATCCATGCAAGTATGAAATATGTAGATATTTATTCATGAAACGTACACCTGATAATACTTACTGAAGCTTTTCTGCATGCAGTACTGTTGATATCCCTGGTAATTAACAACACACAAACGTGAAAACTACCACTCAAAATTTTAATATGACTTTGTCATATTTCTTCATACAAAAATATAAAAATTGTCAGTTTGAAGAGACAATCAATTTCAATGGCAAATACAGCATCCATTTTCAGAAAGGTTTAAACCCAGTAGAAGTTACATACCGACACAAGAAATATTATACAGACTCTCCTATTGAATGCTCTAATTAATGTTGGCCCTCCTCAGAGTTTACCCCTCTACTAATAATACCCTCAGGGCTCTGTGCCCGTATATCCAAATATTTACAGAAAACAGGAAGAGAGAGCTCTACCAGCTAGGTGGAGCACACTGGATGATGAAATTGCCATGCTTTATTTGCATACAGTGCCCTCCACTATTATTGGCACCCCTGGTAAAAATGACCCCAATTCCCATAGAGATCCATTCAAATGCAGAGTATGCAGATTATAGTATCGCTTGTAAGAGTACCGGAAAATAAGACATCAAGAGACTTTTTATGTTGTTGGGTCACAGACATCAGGAAGTCATGGCATGCAAAGGATATGCAACCAAATATGTCTATGTGGTTTTTTGCGTCACGTTTTCAGTGAGTAACATTAGCAGGATGGCTTTTAAATTACATGTGAACCTCTTATCTCCCTGTGGTTCTCAGGCCCCAGTGCGTAGCACGCTGCATCGGAGCTAATGGCAGCATCGCCACTTCATGCATCTTGCTGGGTCGCCGGGGTAGAGCAGAGCGATTCATCATGCTCCTCTCCTGTATGTAAATTCACACAGCAAAAGGAAAAGAGCATGACACCTCTGATCTCAGTGCAGGGACCAGCTGTTACAGTCATTAGACCACACTTAGGTGTTCGTCACCACCACTGTCTCATTCAGAGGAGTTACAAATGGGGAACGCAGCAACTTTTAATTAAGGCAGAAGTAGAGAAACATCCTCCCTGTACTACTGGGATCTTGATGTGCTGTGATTTGTTTGGAAGAATCAATAAACAAGAGCTTGCCTTTTTTCCTAAAAGTGAAGGTTGACAAATGCTTTGACTAGTTATCTAGTAACAGATATACAAACTTCACTCTTTGCAAGCATAATAAGTCACTTTGAATAAGAGTGTTTGCTAAACAAATGCAATGTAAGAAAATGTAATAATTAAAGACAGGATGAAAGTCTCAGCTCACGTCCCCTTTCTGAAGTAAGAAGGAAGAGCAGTTTGATTGGAGGATGCAGGGCCAACTGTTGCATTCTGGGATGACAGAAAGCAGTGAGCCATGGACAGACTATTTTTAAATATCTAATGAAAAATCACCCCTATAAACTATAAGTGTGTTTTGTTAAAAATAATTATTTCTTGATGAGGGATTTTTTTTTCTCATAATAAATTTACTTCAATTAAAGGTTGGATATTTCTAATTTTTTCAGTGTGAGATTAAGCTAATTCACCAAACGGTTAATTTTTTGTCACATTTGTTATTCATGCATTCTATTGAGCAGAATTGATTACCAGGAAAACCCAATATATCAATAACGGTCAGCTCCCCCCACATAGACAAATTCAGGTGACAGGACTGACCCCAAAACAGCATAGAGGTTTGGTAAACCTTGTGGTTACATGTGTTGCTGTGACAACATTTGACAAAAAAGAGAAAGATGTGCTCGGAGTCCTCACAGGACTGAATCTGGCACGTATTTCAGTCGCAATAAAAACACCATTACTGGGAAGTCTGCCTCCGTGCACTCAGCTAATGTCACCTTCTCCCTGTGGAAACACTTGCGAAGCCACTGTGGTCACTTAGAGGGGAAGACGCGGAGTGAAAGCCCTACTGCCGTGCTCATGGCCCTTTGAATTCAATCGCTTGCGCCGTGGCTACCCAGAGAGGTCCGCTCTCTTTTTCCCAGTGGAAAGTGTATAGGATATCGTGTGGGATGGATTGTGATGAGGGCAGACCCGTGGACAATGGGCACTGAAATATTTATATATGACCTTAATCATGAAGATGTGCTGTGACATCAGCGGTGGAGTCTGACACATTCTGAGGAAGAGGTGATGACATTATGGAGAAGTCCTTTCTATTCAAACTGACTGCTCCTCCTATGAGTGCCATCACAAAGAATGAAGACTGGGCCCTTCACAGCACATTGACACTTTAATACATGATACACTATGTATTATGCTAGCCCAAATTCAAGGACCAATGTAATGGAGGCTATAGCATGGGTGTAGCTTACCATTCATATACCAAGACAAAATTGGCCCCAATCTGCATGAAAATGACTGACCCAGGATCAGATCTTTCAAAGACAATCCAAAGCATTAATTGTTACAGTAGAATGTTCATATTCCACTTCTTTATATTCCTAAATTTGAGGAATATAAAGGAGTGTGGGATAGATTTTTGGATAGATTAATAGACTTTTTTTGTTAACATATGTCAACACTAATCCACCTTTAAAATAAGTGTACAGTATAGACCCACATGTTGTGGGCTCTAGGTCAATTTTAATGATTTTTACAAGCTCAGTCATTTATTTGATCTGACATTTTTGATGACATCAAGAGCTGCAGCTGAATATTGGACTGTGGTTCAATGTAGGAGTGACAAAGGGTTGGTGTGCTCAAATGTTTAGAAAGTCAAGCCACAATCATTGTTTGGGAGGAAAACTAGTACATACATTGGCTAATCCAGGGCTGGATTAAATCAAGATTTCTGTACAGTACAGAAGTAACTAATGGCCTTCGTGGCCTGCAGGAAGAAGCTACTCTTAGTTTTATTGCCCAGGATGTGCTCTTTTCCCCTGAATCTAAAGAAAAAGATCTCCACTCTCTGTGCTTATGCTGCAGCAATATGTTCTTTGCATCATTGCATTTACCCAGTGTGCTGACAAAAGGGAATGGTGCACTGCAAAAAGTCTTCCATTAGTGCCAGTTATCTTCCATTTAATGTCAGCGAAAACGTTAATGCTCTTCACTGATGTTTTAATTAAAGGGATCTGCCTTTGAACACAGCGCCATCCAGGTCACTGAAGAGCTGAGAATTAACTGCTTGCCAGTGCCCGCTACCTTGCCTATGCAAAGCAATTTATCATCATGTCACTTAAACTAGGAAAAAGGAGACTTACCCTAAAGTAACCCTCCCAAGTATTGGTGGGGGAGGTGGGGCAAGGCTGAGAGAGTCTGCTGTGGATTTATATTCAATTAAGTTAAATGAAAGAAAACCTTTTTTTCTTTCAACATCCAAATATTAGTCATAATTTCTCATTTTGTATTTTCTTTTAGCTCTTTTATCACACTCTACAGTGGTGCAAATGAACTTTAAACCACAGCAAATTAACAAAATTAAAGGTAGATAATGAGAAAAATCAAATGCTTCACAAATAGTGCTCTGTCTGACTGGCTTACATAACCTAGGTGTTTATTCTGAAAGGGCATTTATAGTCCTTTAAATGCAGTCATTTGTCTGTGTTCATGACCAGACTTAGAGTTACTGCTTTGACTGGCTAAACAGTTCTGCTGAAAAGGGATTTCATTAAATTGTCTTAAAGTAGACAATACTGCTTAATAAAATAAAGTGTCATATGCTTTTGTGGTGGTTATTGTGGTGGTAATGGTGGTTATGATGCTTTTGGTCATGAAGCTGATGGTGGTGGTAATGGTGGTCATGATGGTAATGGTGGTTATAGTGATGGTCATGAAGCTGATGGTGGTGGTAATGGTGGTTAGGTGGTGGTGGTCATGATGGTGATGGCAGTTATAGTGATGGTAATGGTGGTTAGGATGGTGGTTGTCATGATGGTGATGGTGCTTATAGTGATGGTGATGACAGTTATAGTGGTGGTAATGGTGGTTAGGTGGTAGTAATGGTGTTGTAATGATGGTAATGGTGGTTATAGTGGTGGTAATGGTTGTTATAATGATGGTAATGGTGGGTATAGTGATGGTGATGGTGGTTATAGTGATGGTAATGGTGGTTATAATGATGGTAATGGTGGTTATGGTGGTTATAGTGATGGTAATAGTGGTTGTAGTGATGGTAATGGTGGTCATGATGGTGAAGGTGGTTATAGTGATGGCAATGGTGGTTATAGTGGTAGTAATGGTGGTTATAGTTATGGTAATGGTGGTTATAGTGGTAGTAATTGTGATTATAGTGATGGTAATGGTGGTTATAGTGGTAGTAATGGTGGTTATAGTGATGGTAATGGTGGTTATAGTGGTAGTAATGGTGGTTATAGTGATGATCATGGTGGTTATAGTGGTGGTTAGGATGGTGGTGGTCATGATGGTGATGGTGGTTATAGTGATGGTAATGGTGGTTATAGTGGTAGTAATGGTGGTTATAGTATTTGTAATGGTAGTTATAGTTGTAGTAATGGTGGTTATAGTGATGGTAATTGTGGTTATAGTGATGGTAATGGTGGTTATAGTGGTGGTAATGGTGGTTAGGATGGTGGTGGTCATGATGGTAATGGTGGTTATAGTGATGGTAATGGTGGTCCTGAGGGTGGTCATGAATGTGATGGTGAGGTTAATGGTGGTGGTGGTGGGACCTGGATGGATATATATCTGCCTGGATCTGCTAGACGGTAGATCCTATGGCACTCATCACAACAAATAGTGGGGTTGCCCAGTATCCTAGCACAATTCCCAAGCCGACTATCTAATCATCTCCCAGTTTAATTTGCTCAGTAGATCCCTCCCCCTCCACCTCAGCTGATGTGTGGTAAGTGTACTGGTCCCATGTGGGTGGTCCACTTCAATGATGATTGAGGTGAACTTCCTTATTCATTGTTAAAGGTATACTATGTAGTTTCAGAACACTAGATGGCGATATAGAGCATGTAGGAGAAAAAGGCTCCCCGAAAATTGCTTATCATGTCTTCTTCTCAGACATGCACAATGACGCACAAGCATTGTGGTGACGTTTCACACATATTTTCCCTGACCGGCGGACCTGAGAGGCTCTTCAGTATACACAGCCAAGATGCCGACCAGAGGAAGCGATGCGAGAGGAGAAAAAAGAAAGCCAGGCCAAGACGTGGAATGGAGAAAATTAATGGAAAAGAAAACTACGTAAAGTAAATATAGGTGAAGAGGCTGATGGTGATGGTGCTTATAGTGATAAAAGGGGATTCCATACAGACGCAGAGATGGCATTATTTCTACTGGACTGGTAAGTCACGTTTGCTGGCTCACAACAACTTAGGTAGACATTACTGTAACGTTAGCTGATGTTTTAGCATTGCCAGTAACTACAGTTTGCTTCCCATTTTTTTCTAAGCAGAGGGTTTTATCTTTTTTATTGTTTTTGTGGTCTGTTTTTTACTAATTGTTAGCTATGAACGAGAGGGCCAGGTCACTGCTCTATGCCGCCGTTCATGACGTCTACACAATTCTAGCTGTCTCTGGCATTAAAAATGGCGGCGGGATGTCAACAGTGTAGCATTCAAAACATTAACAAAAAAACACTTTGCGAACGACTTATGAGGTAGGAAATACATTCCACATGTTTATTAGACCACAAGGACACATACAATGTTTTTTGGGGAGAAAATCTGAATGTAAACAAAGAACGAGTTGTTTACAATGAAACTACATAGTGTACCTTTAAGTGCATTTATATGTTTTGCTGTAACAAAATAGCAATAATATGTGTGTCGCTCAATAAAAACATTATAGCACAACTAAATAATTACTCTACAACACACTACCAATATATAAAAAGTAATTATATGATGAACCCACAAAGAAGAAAATAATTCTGAGGGGCAACTGTGAATGAGTAATGAGACAAAGTACAAAATTATAGAACCAAAGTTTGGTTAAAATGCTGGAGGCCTGTCACTCCTGTACATTAATCTTATTAATGTACTCCTGTACATTAGTCTTATTAATCTGCTGAACAGCTCTGACGCCCCCAACTCAGATGCAAAGGACAGTGTATTTCTCACTGACACCCCAATTCTACACAGGTATGACTGCGGAATCAACTTGTCCCTCTAATGACAGGGAGGCAAATAGTGTTGTCAGGTTGGTGCTCACGGTCAAATGTCTTGAGGTTCAGGAGAAAGCAAGCACCATATTGCACACTCTGCTTTGCGATCTCTCACAAATCACTCTAATGCTTTTGCATCTCACCTTAAGAATAAACTTAAGTGGAAGTGGAGGGGTTAAACACAGGGAGGAGCATGGGTGAGTGAGGAGGCTCATGTCAAATGCGTTTTGTCAGCTTATTGGAGAGGAAAGGAATTAAGTCCTGCCATCTCTCATCTGACTGGAAAAAGGCCTTGCGCCCATCTGAAATACTGCCTGATACAGCCAGCTTAGTGAAGCTGAATTCCACCTAGCCCCAATCTTCCTTCCTCTTTCCCTCTTTGGTGACTTTGACAGGCATGTACTGCATTTTTCATATCCTGTCATTTTCATTTGAATTTGTTTAAAAAAAATAATAATTAAGTGTCACACTTAATTATCCTCTCATTTTTCTGTCAGAAAGTCCAGCCAGCGGATCTCTCTCTCTCTCTCCCCCTCTCTCTCTGAACTCAACAGTTAAATTATCATCTATCAAAAACTAAATCTCTCTCTCACTCTCTCTGAGGTGGAGGTTGTGTGTGAGAGTGTGCGTGTGAGAGCGGCTGTTGCATTTGAATGAGTGAGTTTTTTTCTCCCTTTTTTCTTACTTTCCTGTTACTTTGTACTGTATTGCATGAGGTTAATTTAATTGGGTTTAACTAATTTAATACTGAAGCACTTTTACGGGTTTTTGTTTGTATTGATTTTGTATTGACGACCTTGCCGACCGGCGCTTTGCTGGTCAGCATGGCCACAGCCTCAATGGCGTTTGATCAGCTTTTGCGCCGGCATGGAATCAAGGTAATGCCCGCGGTTACCTGTTCAGTAGAGGAGTGTAGTTTAGCGGTCGGTGAAGTTGTCGGGCATAACAGCATTCGCTCGGCATCTCGAATTAATAATGGGATTGTGATTTTCTTGGATAGTATTGAGAAGGTTAACGAAGCAGTTGAAAGTGGGATAGTAATACAGGAAACTCTGACAGATGTGCTCCCTCTCGTCAACCCGGCGAGGAGAATAACTGTCGAATGTCCCCCCGTTTGTAAAGGATGAACTTTTATTAAGAGAGTTAGCCCGTCACGGGCAAATAGTATCACCGATTAAGAAAGTTCCCCTTGATTGTAAATCTCCCCTTTTAAAACACGTAGTGTCTTTCAGGAGACAACTACATATGATACTAAATAACACTACAGAAGAACTGAATGTAGCATTTAGATTTAAAATAGATCATTTTGATTATATCGTTTTCGCTACTTCGGAAATCATGAAATGCTTTGGTTGTGGGAAGACAGGGCATTTAATTTGTTCCTGTCCGGAGAAAACAGACGGAGCTGGGAACTGCTCCTCCGTCAGACTTGGCTGCGCCAGCGGGGCCTTCAGCTACTGCAGAGGGACCTGGGCAAACGGGTGGTGCGGAGAACACCGATATGCAGACAGCGGGTCCGAGCGGGGTGGGTGCGGACACTGAGAGAGCAGTGGTAGAGGCAGAACAGGGAGAGGAAGAGGCTAGCAAAACAGATAAAGTTGCCAGAGCGGTAGACAGTGTATCTGAGAAAAGAGAACGGACTGCCGAGCATGAAAATATGACGGCCACTGAGGTAGCGGAGGCTGTTTTAGCGGATTTGGGGGAAGAAGGGGAAATGTCTGTTGGTGAAATTGAGCAGGAGTTATTTAAATTGCAGAGGAAAAGGAAGGCAGATTCTCGCCTCGCCAAGAAACCAATGAAAAAGGATAATAAAAACATTAGTGAGGAGGTAACAAGTAAAACCATGGTCTCAGACGAATCCGATAAAGAAAGTAGTGGATCTTCAGACTGCTTGGTTTTATCCAATAAAAGTAGGAGGGCGGGGTTAAGAAGCGGTTATTCTTTTGAAGCGATTAGGAATTTCCTCCAAGCTACAAAGGGTATGCAAGGAGTAAAAGTCACGGATCACTTTCCAGATCGTGGAAAATTCTTGGAGTCGGTTCGACGTTTTATGGGGGGGAAGGGGGTGCAGTCTTTTACCGAGCAGGAGGGATATAGGCTTAAAAAAATTGCTCAAAAGTTGAGAAATAAAGCAAATAGAGATGATAGTGAAATGGCTTAAATTTTTTTCTGTTTCTTTATTTTTTTCTGCTTTATCCTTGTTCCTATCTCTTCATATAAATAAAATGGGAGAGTTCAGAGTTTGCACACTCAATTTAAATGGTGCTAGAGATCCCAGAAAGAGGGCAGTTTTATTTGAGTTAATGGAACAGAAAAGAGTGGATGTTATGTTCACTCAGGAAACCCACAGCGATGATATAAATGCTGCTGACTGGAGAAGAGAGTGGAAAGGGGAATTCATTTTAAGTCATAAGAGCTCTATGAGTGGAGGTGTGGCTATATTATTTTCCAGAAACTTCTCACCTCAGTCCTGTGAGGTAGAGGAGATAGTGCAGGGGAGATTGTTGAAAGTTACAGCGTTGTTTGGGGAAAATAAGATAACATTCATCAATGCCTATTCACCAACCAGAGGGTTATCTTTTTTGGAAAAGTTGATTCTGTGCTACAAAATTGCAGACAAGAGGAATATATTTTCCTTGGAGGGGATTTTAATTGTACAGTAGATCATAGGCTGGATAGGAACCATGTAGAGCCTCATATAGCCTCTCAGAGGGCCTTCATCCGGGTGATAGAAGCCCACAGTTTGAACGACATGTGGAGAAATGCCCATGGTATTCAAAAACAGTACACTTGGACACAGGCAAGGGATAATTTTATTACTATGGCCAGACTGGATAGATTATATTGCTATAGACACCATGCTAGCACTATTAAGTCATGCAGTATCACTCCAGTAGGATTTTCTGATTATTGCCTGGTGTCCTGTACAGTTTTGTTCCAAACAGTAAAGCCTAGGAGTGCTTACTGGCATTTTAACACAGCACTCTTGGACGATGCTCATTTTAAAGAGGTTTTTGTGTTTTTTTGGGAAAGGTTACAGTTAGAGAAGGCCTCTTTTCCGTCACTGCAACAATGGTGGGATGTTGGGAAAGCAAAAATAAAACAACTGTGCCAGCAGTACACTGTCAATGTCACAAGAGATATCACAAGGTCAATGAAAGCCCTGGAGACCAAAATAGTAGATCTCCAAAATTTGGTGGAAGCCACAGGAGACAGAACACATATTGAAGTGCTTCAATCGAAAAAGGCAGCATTAGTAGACCTTTTAGGCGTAAAAGCACAGGGGGCTCTGGTCCGTTCACGTTTTCAGAGCATTACGCAGATGGATGCCCCATCAAAAAAAAATTTCAGTCTGGAAAGGAAAAATGGCCAAAGCAGATGCATACATTCACTCCGGTCTGCTGCAGGCCTGGAACTCACCGATCCCTCTGATATTCGCAAGAGGGCAGCTTAGTTTTATGCTGAGCTGTATGAGAGTGAGTATGAGGAAGCAGAGGATGTGGCGACTGCTTTTTTTCCATGGCTTGCCTCAACTCATGGATGAGTACAGGGTGGGGCTTGAGAGCACCTTGTCCTTAACAGAGCTTCACAATGCCCTAATGAGTATGGAGAACGGGAAAGCCCCTGGCATAGATGGGCTTCCTTCTGAATTTTATCGGGCATTCTGGCCGCTGTTGGGAAAGGATTTGCTGGAAGTGCTGAATAACAGTCTGGCCAGGGGGCCTTTGCCGTTAAGCTGTCAGAGGGCTGTCATTACCTTGCTGCCAAAGAAAGATGACCTGCAAGACCTGAAGAACTGGCGGCCTGTCTCTCTGTTAATGACAGATTACAAAGTTCTGTCAAAGGCTCTGGCTATCAGGCTGAGGGATGTGATGGGGCAGGTCATACAGGTTGACCAGACCTACAGTGTGCCTGGAAGGTCAATAATAGATAATGTTTCATTGATTCGGGACCTTTTGGATGTCTCCAGGATATTGGGGCTTGATGCTGGCCTTATTTCAATTGACCAAGAAAAGGCGTTTGACCGGGTGGAACATCAGTATCTCTGGCAAACACTCGAAGCCTTTGGGTTCAGTCAAGGTCATATCGCTATGATCCAGGTGCTGTACTGTGACATTGAAAGTGTAATTAAGGTCAATGGTGGTTTGAGTGCTCCTTTTAAAGTACAGAGAGGTGTTCGGCAGGGATGCTCATTGTCAGGGATGTTATACTCTCTGGCAATAGAGCCTCTGCTTCATAGAATACGGAAGGAACTTTCCGGTTTTAAAATACCGGACTGCAGTACCAGCTTTTATTTATCGGCCTATGCCGATGATATTGCCATAATGGTTTCTAATCAGGGTGATATAGATAAGCTGAACGCTATTGTGCAGGAGTTCAGGGTTCTGTCTTCCGCAAAAGTGAATTGGGGAAAAAGTGTGGCCTTGCTGGTTGGGGAATGGGGAGGTGGGATACCATGTTTGCCTGGAGGGTTAATATGGAAAAGAGGAGGGATAAAATATTTGGGTGTTTTTATTGGTGACGAAATGTCTATACAAAAGAACTGGGAGGGAGTTCTTGAAAAGGTGGAGGGAAGACTGGGCAAATGGAAATGGCTACTTCCACACATGTCCTACAGGGGGCGCACACTTGTCATTAACAATTTGGTGGCGTCTGCCCTCTGGCACTGCCTTTCCCGTGTGGAACCCCCCACAGGTCTCCTCGCAAAAGTTCAGGCGGTAATGGTGGACTTTTTCTGGGACCGGCTACATTGGGTGCCTCAGAGTGTTCTGTACCTTCCAAAGGAAGAGGGAGGTCAAGGACTGATACATCTTGGCAGCAGCGGAGCGACTTTTCGCCTTCAGTTCATACAAAAATACCTGTTCGGCCTGGAGGAGGTGGTGTGGCTGTGGCTGACACCATATTTCGGCGTGTAGGTGGTCTGGGACTGGACAAGAACTTGTTCCTTGTGAAAGCAACAAGGTTACGGCTGGGTGGCATACCTCAATTTTACCAGGGTTTATTTAAGGTCTGGGGGGTTTTAAGGGGTAAAGCATTGGGACCCCCAACATCCGTGCATTGGCTACTGGAGGAACCACTGGTACATGGAGCGCATCTGGACATAGCCTGTGGGGCTACCTCTGGACTCACTGAGCTGTTGTGTACTACCGGGGCTGTTAGGCTGCGTGCCTGGGCTACGTGCTTCAGAGGTGGTTGCCTCTCATATTGGGGTGAGATCGGTGCGCTTCATGCAAACGGTACTGGACAGGTGGAGAGAGGCTCTGACTGAACCTGAGTGGGCTCTCCTCACAGACTACCTGGCCGGGAATAAATCTGACATTGCATCAGATCCATTTCCAGAGCTTTTGATAGCTCCCGACCTCAACGGAATGGAATACAATGGCCCAATGCTGGACTTTGGTGACTGTGAGGGGGTAGGTATGTCTATAATGAAAGGTAAGCGCCTGTACAAAATTGCAGCGAAAGCACTTAATAAAGAGAGGCTGAAGGGCAGGGCAGACTCTCCATGGAGGGCTAGGCTGGAGGGCTAGGCTGGAGTTGCAGGAGAGCGTTAGACCTGCATGGCGAGCTCTGTACAAACCACCATTGACCAAAAAAGCTGGCGATTTGCAGTGGAGGATCCTGCATGGGGCAGTGGGGGATAATGCTTTTGTTTCTGTCATAAACTCAGATGTGAGCTCTGACTGTCCCTTCTGTACAAAAAGAGAAACAGTTTTTTATTGTTTTATGGACTGTATAAGGCTGATTTTTCTGTTTCGTTTTTTTGGAAGGCTTTTTACCACACTGGGGGAGGCCTTCTCTAAGGAAATTTTTACATTGGGTTTTCCCTACCTGAAAAAGAGAAGGCACAGTTGCCAACTGATAAATGTTATTTTGGGCCAAGCAAAAATGGCAGTATACATCAGCAGGAAGAATAAAATTGAACAGAAAGCAGGGCAAGAAGCGGTGCCACTTTTAAAAAGGATGGTGAAAGCCAGAATTAATGTGGATTTTGCATATTATAAGGCTATGAGCACACTGGAGGAATTTCAAAACATGTGGTGCTGCAAAGGAGCAATATGCTCTGTAGCGAATGGTGAATTATTATTTACGGATGCTTTTGAGTGACCTTTGAGTGATTTTTTCTGATTTGGCGTTTGTAGTTTTTTGTTTTGGCTTTTTAGGTCTGTACATGTTGTTTTGTCTTATGTTATGGTTTGTTTATTATTTATTTATCTATTTTTGTATTTTATTTTTTTGTTTTAAGATTTGTGTGGTTTCTTGTTTGGTTGTTTTAGTATGTGGTGCTTTGACACTAGATAAATAAAGGGAATTGTTAAAATTCAAAATTCTCTCTCTCTCCCTCAATTCAATTCAATTCAATTCAATTCAAAAATGCTTTATTGGCATGAATGTTTCAGAACAATATTGCCAAAGCAGGTAACTGATAATACTGTAAACTGCATTTACAATGTAAATAAACAAAAGAAAATAAATACATTCACAAATTAGGAACAGGTAGACACATAATGCTAATGTACATACATAAATACATACATACATACATACAGTACATACATAGTGCTTTTCCCCTATGCCTTTGGTTCTAACTGGTTCTCTCTCTCTCTTTCCCTATTAGGCTTTCAGGTAATGCCCCCATCTGCTGAGACCTCCTTAATGACATCCACAGGGCAACAGTGACCCTGAAGTAATTTTATACAAATTAGACAGTTTAGTCATCTAATTGAATGAATTCACTTCATCAGTCAATAACGCATAAGGCTAATTTGATGCTGTTCATTTGATTTATGCATCGCATGTTGAAAGGAGAGCAGATAAAGGGGAATAGGGGAATTTCAGCGTGGGGAAAATGAAATGTGTGTTTGTGAAGGGAGTGTGGGGTATTTCCTCATACACAGCGTTATCTTCAGAAGTTCATGACTCATTTCTTCTGAATTACCAGGATGAAAACTAATCAAAGGGGTCCATCATTCAGCTTGTAGTCATTAACAAAGGGACAGTCCTTTAGAGGTAACAGAGAGCATATCCTGCTGGGATTGAGATAAATTGTCTGCCACAATATGTTAGTTGTACATTAGAGATGGCCACTCTTCACTACGCGAACTCTGGAACTCAAGGTGCTTCAATTGCTGGCAACATTCTGCTAGATAGGACATTACTCAGTGATGCCAGCATAACAACACTTCGTTCCTGAAAAATATCTTCAGTCCTTCTCCCTGTAGGAATTGTGGTGCGGAGAGTACAGGTCCTGCCGCTCTCTGACCTTTGTCTCTCTCTCTTTTACCTGTAACCTCTCCTGATTTCCAGCCCCATAGACAGCAGTCACAGCTCAGAGTAGATCACCATAGACAGCGTCACAATGATTGCCTCAATAATTGAAAATCTGCTTCCCCCTTTGCGCCTTTGCCAGCTGTGGCAAAAGCTGCTTCCCTGCAAACCTGGCAGGACAAAAAAATGGTTATCCGTTGACGTTCTGGGGAAGTACCATTGACACCCTGCTTGACTCCATGCTAGACTTTGGGAGTTCTGCCAGTCTGGTGCAGCCCCACCTAGTGCAACAACCCCAAGCAGGACTCGTGCCTCAGTTGCCCCTCAAGTGTATACACATCGACGTGCATCTTGCGCCCGCTATGTCCCTGCTAGTGCACAGCATCCTCGGCCGCTGGGATTTGACTGTCAGTGTGGCACACAATCTGCCACGCCACTTTGGATAGGACTCAGCTGTCCTGGCATTGACCGCCTCTCCCGGGTGGCAGAGCCCATGGCACATTCCCTTGAAGCCCCTTGATCTCCAGCACCATCAGCCCTATGGACAGCAGTTGAGGCCCAGAGCTGATTGCCGAACACTGCGCTTAAGTGACTGCCTCAATAATTCAATCACTTGGAGTTGGCTGTCATCCCTAATCAACGCCAGTTGGAGGAGATCAAGGCCCCCACCCAAGGAACAGGGTGCTCACTTTTAAAAGTCCCATGACATGGAAATTGGAGTTTACCTACTTTTATCATTTATATGCAGTGTGGCATGATAACTGTCTGTTCAGAATTGGTTCATGTCTGGGCTCCTGTGAAAACAGCCGGATGTCATTCGCATAAACCCGCCCTCCGTCAGCCTCTAAAGTACAGGATAGGTATACAGTTCTGTGGTAACGTCAGCCTTTCCGTTCATTAGCCTCTATCACCACAGAGTATAATTACGAGCAAGCGGAGAGTTCATGACTAGCAAAACTGGCCATGTTAAATGTGCTGTGTCAGGGCACTTTTAATCTTTCCAGCTACAGTAGTAAGTGCTTTGATGTTTACAACTTTTAATGTTACAGCTCTCTAGCCAAGCTGCCTGGTTGCGTACGGAGTCCTGTAACGTTAACGTTAACCCAAACGACCGATACCATTCATTACCTACCGTACAGAATCCAACGCATATTTCGGTGCCACTTTAAAATACAAGCTTCCGATTGTTGTAATGTTATTTAACGATGGCTCAGTCAGTGACCGCAGGTAGCCTACTGTTAGCAAGCCAGCTAACGTTAAACAAGTTTCTAAGAAACTGTCTAAAGTGTGGCTGTATTTTACCTGAAATTATTCAGACAAATGCTTTAAAAACAATAGCTTGCAAAGGGGGGAACACATCAATAATGTCGCATTTGGTGACCTATAGTATACATTTGAAAGCATGCAGGGATTCACTGTCTTCGACTGCTTGAAAAGTTCAGGCTAAGTATAATTGAAACAGTTAAGAGGCAATCACTATATTGTATATATGTTACATTTATTTGCCTTTGTAAAAAATAATGTTCTTTAATGTCGTCGTTTGCTCTTTTTAAATTTTTTCTTTGATTTTTTCGGAGCGAAAGTGCAGGCAGGAGATGGGAGGGGTGCTCTTGTGATTCCGGCTTAGTTAGCCCCATTGGCGCAGATGGCAAATTTGGTCAATTCTCACCTATTTAGGGGGTGCTCTGTTTAAGGCTTTATAACTCCAGGGGCCCTATCTTACACCCGACTCGAAGCGGCGCTAACCCAAACGCAAGTGTCTTTGTTATCTTACACCCAGCGCATGGTTCATTATAACCCCTTGCGTTCACGTCGTTTAAATACCATGTATTCTTGCGCCCATTACAAGTGAACTGGGCGTGTTGGTCTTAAGATCAGGAGTGGCCAGGATTATTTTTGGCATATTGCTATCTTGAGCCAGCAGAAAGCGCTTGCGCAAAAACCACCACAAACCTGGTCTAAAGTCACATCGCAGTTGTTTACATGTTATTTTAGCGGCGCATATAAGTGCGTCTACATAGGCGTGTGCACAACGCGCGTAAACCCTCCTGCCTGTCAGATGTCATTACAATACAGCTCTCTAGGCCTACAGTCTGTAAGTAAATAGAATGGTTTTGACTGAAAAAAGTTCAAAACCTTGTCCAGTGAATATTGCATTTATTGTTTTTCAAATAGCCTAAGCTACAGCGGATTCGCTGTGCATAAGGTTTTTCCATAGCCTACGGTTAAACAATGGAGATAAATGTCACCATGTTAACTGAATTTGAACCTTAGTATCCTTCGTCCTTCATATTTTTTAAATTACAGTGACCAGGTTTCCATACTCTCAGCTTATTAAAACCCAGCTGATTTCACCTGTTCCTATTCCATAACTGAACAAAACGATTTTAAAGAGAACTAAGCATCTAATTAGAAACAAAAACAAATTTGCAGCACGTTCCACAATTAATTTTAATGCCATTCTCTGCATGTGCACTGCATTTTCTCTGTTTCCCCTGCTGTAAGTCGCACGTTTCACCGTCTTCCTGGGAAAGTGGATTGTATTAAAGCATTACGCTACAAGTAGCTAAAACAGGTTGGTCACATTTCCATAAACAGGACATTATAAAACAAGGGGAAATATGCGTGAACATATGGGTTGCCAACCTGACAGCTTTATTGTATTTAGTGTCATCATTAAGGCAAAATAACGGTATTTATGTTATTAATCAATATTACTATGCAGGTAGCCTAATGAACCCTTCGGATGCAGCTTGAACTTCGAGAACTGCATGAGAACAGCCTCATGGAATTGATGTTTGACACTTTCATTGCATAATCAAATGAAATTCGTTGAACAAGCAGGCTAATTTGGCATTTTCTAAGGTGAGACTGAAGCCGTTGATAGCTTATTCTCAGCTGTTGCAGGTCCTTTTAACAAAATTTAACCGCATATATTTTGTAAAATAACAGCCCTGTCGGGAATTACCGGGAACTCATAGGCTAATGGTTAGTCCGAATAATATTGATCATACTATTGATCCATTTAGACTATTCCTTGATCGCACTAAACACGCACAAGCATGTCTGTTTCGCCATCAAGCAATCCGCCAAGGTGGAAAAGCAGGCTTTTAAAGGGAATGGGATATGACATTTTGATTGGTTTATTGCATGTCACGCCCAAGGCACACCTATAATTAATGAAGAGACTAGGTTCAGCCCATTTGCACGTTGCACCATGCTTAGCGCCCAAAAAACACGCCGTTAAAATAGCAAAAGTGGACTTGGACAAGCCCTAAATGGACTTTACGCCATGTGCTTAGACCAAGCGTCAAGATCGCCAAGATAGAGCCCCAGGTGTGAGCATCACATAAACTTGGTAAATGGCTTCAATGAAGCAAGACAGGTGTACCATTTACAATACAATCTTAGATTTGTTTATTTTCATAATTTAAGTCAAAATAGAGTGCCACAAATGCAAAGAAATTTTGGAAAAATGCAAAAAAAGTAAGTGAAACATAAGTGAAAACATAAGTGAAATTACATACACCTAAACATGTTGCCTAATCATTCACTCTTGTACCTCAATAAAACATTACTTTTCCCTGTACTCTACAGTATGTATACTTTTGCCCTGGGATTGCATTTTTCTGTAGTTTTTTTTTTTCTGTTCCTATTCATAATGACTCCAAGGAAAAATGTTACATTAATCTACCACATATCAGCACACAGTAAATTGGAATGAGCATTTGCCATGCCCTAAGTGACAAGTATATACGCCATAGCCTATATTATGTACGATAACATGAAAATAAAATAGTATTCCACCATCTGCAAAATGCTGCCAACTGTTCTATCTTCAATGAACATCGGTAGCCTACATCAAAAATAAATGTAACGATTGCACTACAGTATGTGAAATGCACTCAAAATGCGAAAATAACAATAGGCCAATCAAACATATTGGAAAGACAGTGCTCGAGTGGAAACACGAACATACATACAGTAAATCACACAATATATCATTTATTAGATGGTTATTTCACATGACTTACATCCGTACCAGGATACTGCCTTGTTCAGGATATGTTTATCAGTCTAAAATGTTTACATGACTCATGTCATTGTTGATGACATACAGTGAGCACCATAATTCATTGGACAGTGACACATTTTTTGTTATTTTGGTTCTGTAGCACTTTGAGTTTGAAAGGATACAATGACAATGAGGTTGAAGTGCAGACTGTCAGCTTTAATTTGAGGGTATTTTCATCCATATCGGATGAAAATACGCAGTAGATATGCATGGATCACTTTAAGGGTTGTTTCTCCTGACAAATTTTCCTATTGAACTCTATGGAAAAATAAGTCAGGAGAAGAAACCCTTCAAGTTATCCATCCATATCTACTGCATATCTGGCAACAGAGTGATGGTTTAAGGCTTGTTTGATACGTCAGACCCTTGATGACTTACAGCCATTTAGCCAACCATGTGTTCCACACTGTTCCAGTGTAATTTACAGCTAAATCTAGTCCCACCCCCCAATTCCCAAAGAGATCCATGCAAATGCAGTATCACTTGTAGGAGTAACAGAAAATAAGATATCAAGAGTTTTTTGATATTGTTGGGTCACAGAAATCAGGAAGTCATGGCATACAAAGGATATGTGACCAAATATTAAAAATGATTACTTTATTCTACATTACGTTAAACTGTCCAATATGTTTTGATGCCCGAAAATGGGGGGACTATGTACAAAAGGTTCTATAATTTCTAAACGGTTCATCTGATATGGATGAAAATAGCCTCAAATTAAAGCTGACAGTCTGCAATTCAACACTGTCTGCATTGTCATTGTATCCTTTCAAACTGAAGGTGCTAGAGTACAGAACCAAAATAACAAAAAATGTGTCACTGTCCAATGAATTATGGTGCTCACTGTATTCTTGATAACATCACTATATTAGTGTATATGTAAATTTAATGTTAAGGTCTGATGGCTGTAATATATTTCTGTCAAACTCCGATCTTCCTAATGAACAAGCCATGGTGGAAATCCTGCTCAATATACGGAAATATTACAGAGATAATAGGAGCGTCAGTTTATACATTTTCTTTTCAAATGCACTGCTACAACTTCAAGAGGCCAATCTGAAGAATTCAGCATTTTGATGCAACATACAGAAGGCCTGGTAATCTAATTTTAAATAAATTTTATATATACAGTTGCACTCAAAATCATTCAACCCCCTTCACTTTTTTGCACACTTTATTGTGTTGTAGATTTAATTTTAAATGGACAAAATTGCCATTTTTGCCCATCAATCCACACTCAATAGCCCATAATTACAAAGTGAAACATGTTTTTAGAGATTTTTGCAAATGTATTAAAAATCAAAAACTGAAATCTCTCATGTGCATAAGTATTCAAACCCTTTGCTTTAATGTATTTTTAAAGTATCATATTTCATATTTGGTCGCATATCCTTTGCATGCTGTTACTTCCTGAAGTCTGTGACCCATCAACATCAAAAGACTCTCGATATCTTATTTTAAGGTACTGTTACAAGCGATACTATAACCTCTCTGCATTTGAATGGATCTCTATGGGAATTGGAGGATGAGACTAGATTCAGCTGTAAATTACACTGGTACAGTATGGAACACATGACTGGCAAAATGGCTGTAAGTTATCAAGGGTCTTAGGTATCAAACGAGCCCCAAACCATCACTCTACGGCCAGATATGGAGTAGATATATGGATGGATCACTTTAAGGGTTTCTTCTCCTGACTCATTTTCCTATAGAACTCTATGGGGAAAAAAGTCAGGAGAAGAAACCCTTAAAGTTTGGTTTGGGGCTCGTTTGATACCTTAGACCCTTGTATAGTATCGCTTGTAACAGTACCTGAAAATAAGATATCGAGAGCCTTTTGATGTTGATGGGTCACAGACTTCAGGAAGTAACAGCATGCAAAGGATATGCGACCAAATATGAAATACATTAAGGCAAAGGGTTTGAATACTTATGCACATGAGAGATTTCAGTTTTTGATTTTTAATACATTTACTAAAATTTCTAAAAACATGTTTTCACTTTGTCATTATGGGTTATTGAGTGTAGATTGATGGGCAAAATTAAATCTACAACACAATAAAGTGTGCAAAAAGTGAAGGGGGTTGAATAATTTTGAGTGCAACTGTACATAATACATTTTTCAAAAATAGGACATTAGCTTAAACCAATTCTCAAATTAGATTAAGGTTGTCACCAAAGCTAGGTTTTAAGTAATTCAATGAATTTCTCTTTAAATGCATCTCATTATAGACATTGTATGCTCTTGTATTTTTAGGAATGTACTGTGAAGTTAATGTTTATGGGTAAAACTATTAGAATGGATATGCAAGTTGCTGGCTATTTATCTTGATTCGGTTCGGGAATAAGTAGGCTTTGATTCTAAGAATAACCAGGAAGTTTTAATGCATTCCAGTGAGCTTCCCAAGGGAAATAATTGTAAAGATGGATTACATTAAAACACTGCCTTCACCATCTCCCTCCCTATTTGTGTTCCGCTCACTTTCTGAGGCAACAGGCCAGTCAGGAGCAGCTGTGCTGTGAGTGGAAGTATCTTCCACTCACTTGCACTTCACCTGTGAGAGTATGGAGCATTTCCATGGCTGTCAGCTGAAAGTTATTCAATAAAATCCGGTTTGATGCATTTAATAATAGTTAATGTGATACAACTATTTAAGAAGAAAGAAAACCTTCCTTAATTACAGTTGCCAAAGACAACGTGAATAATATTGTAATCATTGGTCTAATTTAAATAGAGGTTTGCTGGAAAAGACAATTTGAACTAAATTAATTTCTTTAAATAAAAAAAAAGATCATAAAAAATTTGCTGCGTTTCCGACTGTTATTAGCCAAATCTGCACTGACAGTGTTTGTTTAAGTGTGTATAATAACTGTTTAACTCTATATATATATATAAATCAATATAACTTCCATATCTGTATTCACTGCATTTTGCCACAGGCTGTAATCTCTAAGATTAACAACGAGTCACCAGAGGCCCACAGTGCAGCAGTCATAGACAGTCAGCTGCTGTTAAGAGTGACCCTTGTGGGGTGACAGAAACACAATGGCTATACCCTCCAGCTACAGAAATAAATGAAATGTTAGCACAAATAGCAAGGTGGTTCCTGAAGGAAGATCCAAAAGGCCACCCAATGCACAAAAGCAATAGAATGAGATTAAAAGAAATGCAATTGAAAAGAATTATGACCTATGACAAAATTATTTTGTACCTATTGTTATTTATAAATTAGCTGCTTGCAGTAAGGCACAAGTACACAATATTTAATGTACGTTATCTTTTTGTGAAGAATGTGGGGTGTTAATATTACAATGTTAATTGTAATATTATAATGTGTGCAATGCAGTGGAGGCATGAGGCACTTTACTTAGAACTCTCCTTAGAACTACCTTGATTATATCATCATGTTTCATTATATCAATAACTATGTACATATGCTGGAAAAAAAAACCTTCAGATACAGTTCCCTCAAATATTATTCACATCATTCATAAAGATTAACAAAGAACACTGTATATAATAAACAATAAAGGAAATTAGTTATATTCTCTGCTCAAGAAATTGGAAAATTATATTATTACACAAATACAATTGCTCACACAAAAGGTCATTGTATAAGTATTTATCCTCAAAAAGATGTTTATCCCAATTATTAACACCCCTTTTTTCAGTACTTTGTGCACCTTCCCTTTACAAGGATAACACATAACAAAGCACACCTCATTCAACAGCTACACTGTAATCCCAAACAGTTGTACTAGCTCATAATTAATAAGGGTGTAACAGTCAAACCTCGGTAAGGAGTTGACCGAACTTTAAAGTGTTAAGCTTTGTTAAGACTTATGCCACTTTAATGGTGTAGGGCTCAGTATTTTATAGTTAATCTGTGTGTAGCACTCAAAAGGTTTAGGAACCATACAGTAGCGTCATGACGTCATCGACGTTACGACGTTCTGGTGGGTGTGTCTTATCTTCCCTTCGGGAAAGCTGTGTCAGCCACCTTAAATTTGTCTTCATGCGGTCGTGGTAACGTTACAAAAGGACAGTTTTAATTTGTTTTTAGTTTGTTTGCAATGCGTACTTTTATCCCGAACCTTCAAACCACCACCACAGCAGTTTTTTTCATAAGTCTTCTTGCCGTCATCTTCATATCTGCCCTGATTTGGTAAGTACCGCCAAAACTTTTCAAATATGTTTTGAATGGAATTTCGATAACTGTATTAACACGCGGAAATTCAGACTATGTGGGAATTGGGAATGCATTTGTACAATGTGTACAGTGAAGAATTGTTGTAAAATAGTTTAACCCTAACCAAAATCCAAGTAGGCCTAATGCATGTTTGCCCGCCAATGTAGCGGTGGAGGCGGAACGCATAGCATAGCATAACATAGCATTTCCGTTTTCCGCTGTTTTCCTGCCAGCCGGCCGGTTAATGCACGCGCATACTGTGAGTATAACGTTACTTATTTCATAAGCGTTAGCGTCCCACTGCAGTGTTTCCCCTACCATTATCTTGGCCGGGCGGGCACGTGCCGCCCGGCTTGGACAAGAGGGAAAATAAATAATTTTAATGAAAAAAAATAGTAATTTATATTATTCTTTTTTTTAAATATATAATCTTTTTTTATTTTTTTTTATGTAGCTGCAATATTTCCCTTACCGCAGAATGCGGGAATGATCAAAATAGCATCTGGAAAAACCCTTACCAAAACAGCTTCGGTTTCCCGTTAGGCCTAATTAAAATTAATGGCAGCGCTGATATTATGAGGGTGTAATTATAGTTTCCGCCTCTACGCAAAATGGCGCACTTTCACCGCCCGGCCTGAAAAAAAATCTAGGGGAAACACTGCACTGTCAATATTTTACGTTGTCGAGTTACCCGCCGTGTGTATGTGTGTGTTAGCGTGAAACAAACAATGCTAAACAGCCCAATGTGAGTGTGTTAAGCATGATGCTAACCAGGCCTGTGCATTTTCTTCATAGGCTCAAGTGTGGTGTTGAGAGATCATCTCCAAAGCCTTTCAAGTGTTACAGGTAGGATGTATTTCCCTCTTGGGGCGCATGAGTCGCCCACGATCGCAAAAGCACTCACTTCATACTTGTAATAATATCTCTGTAACGGATGTACGTAGCGACTTACTTTGAAAGACAGATGTAGAGCAGCGTTCAGTCATTACAACGAGCCGTCACTTGTCTGTATAATCCATCCAGGGACTTGGTAATCCATCAAGGAAACACTGAGTTGTTTTTGGACACTTTCGAAAAATAATAAAAGCGAAAATGTGATGTTTTATGTACTTATTTATCTAATACCGACTATACAAACAACTCTTTACTGCTTCGGTGAATGACAGTGTTGTCAGCCATGTTGAATCTGCCCTCTCCAATCACAAGCTGTGTGGACCGTGCGCAAAGCACTGAACCAATGACGGTTACCGATGGAAATCTTCTGCAACCAATAGCCAGCGCCAGTTGCGAACTTCAGAGAGTAATGTCAAGAGTCAATGGCTGTATCCCAAACCGCATACTTCCATGCTCCCGAGTGCGCACTCAAGGTTTGGGAGTTCGCACTCTGGAGCATGGAAGTACGGTTGCAGTTTTGCACATTCGTGGGACGCACTTCGTGCGACCTATAACCTTTAACCTTTTCCGTAGCTATCGGGAAATGCGGACGAGTAAGTAGGGTAAACCTGAGAGGCATAACGTCGTTCGCTGGCATTGTACTGTATCGGCTGTTATATTATATATTTGTGATATAACCAGCAATATCCGCAACAGTTGAATTATCCTTTTTGCTAGCGTTCTTATTCCAGAAAAGTCAGTGGAAAGCAACGATGGCTAGGAAGACAGCCTATTCATTACATCATTGGATACCTTTAAGTAAACAATCAACCCCATAATAAAATAGTCTTCGCATTGTAAGCAATCGTCTGTGTTTTGATTATTTTCGCGCTGTTTACCAGAGCGTGAACAACTGGGTACGCAGTTAGTAGAAATGGAGCCATGTTTGTGGCGGTGGTGTTGCTTCTGGGGTGGTTTTCCATTGAAACGGAGAAAAGACGGGCTGCTGCCAGAATAAGACGGCGGTCATTATTTAAAACGGCATCCGACGAAAGCAAGCCATCCGGATAACTGGGGTGAAGAGGAGGGCTTCTCTTCGTAGAACAATTGCGCTTGTCAGCACCGTAGGTTGTCTTATACAGCCGACTAGCTAGCTACACTGGTTAACATTACATATCATTAAACTTAAATGTATATGAAAAAATATATTATTTTACATCGCATATTGTGCTGTTCATTCACATTGTAGCACTTTATTCATTTACAAACTCCTAATGTAGTTTTCCCCGTTTAAGTTTCCAATCTGAATCACTAGGTGTCAATACTACACAAATAGACAGACGCACTGAAGTTAGGCAGAGTATATTTATTAACTTGGGAAATGTGTCTCTAGGGAGAGAGCCTTGCAACCTATGGCAGGATCATTGTCAATGTCCCCATCCTTGCCAAATATTCTGATGACGACCAGGATCTCCAGCCAGTCTTCCGCTTATCCCGACGGGCAATCCGTGCACTCGTTGGGATGCTCCCCAACAAGAGGGACCATGGCTGGGGCTACACACGTAACGTTATGTCCCTAGTGTCACAAATGGAAAACCAGAAAATATAATGCATCAATACCAAATATTAACATGAGCTAGCATTAAACATAAGTGATGTTAGTGTTATAGCGAAGTTAACTAACGGTAACTAGTGCGACGCTAGCTAGTCAGTGGGTTGATATCCAGCTAGCTAGCAAGTCAGTTATAGCATATGGGAATAAATTCGAATACGAATATTAAATAATGCTTCGTGCTTCGGAATAGCTATATCTACGACTAACGCCATTATCTGGCTAATATAGATATTACGTTAGTACTGTCATTTAATGTTAGCGAACGTTACCTAGCTAGCTATCTGTTACCGAGCAAATTGCATTGCAATTTACATAACTAAAGCTAGCTAGCTGGAAATATAAGTTATCTTAATTATTGAGCTAGCTCAGTATTAAAACACTAACAGAAATAGTGCTGTGCCAGATGTTTTCAAACTTGTGAAAATGTTCATATAAAAATGTTGAAATGACTTACATTTGTAGAAAGCCTCGGGAGAGGCACCGTCAATGTTCTCATCCTCCATTACGATAGTAAATTTTTGGTCTTGAGTGTCTTGACCTTTTTCTCGAAAGGAATGATGGGATGTTTTTATGGTCGGAGCACGCATACTTCGAATTTTGACCAAACGGAGCACGCATCCGGGTATTTTATCCGTGCTCCGTACTCCGACACTTTTTGGACTCACACTCCAAGATGGATGCGTGCTCGGAGCATGGAAGTATGCGGTTTGGGATACAGCCAAAGTCAAGATAGTTATCCGCAGTGTTTGGCTCACACTTCAGAGAGTAAGTAACCATGGCCGTAACTAGCTATGAGGTCACCGAGGTCCGGACCTCGCTAAAAATTTCAGGGGAAAAAAAAATTCAATGAAAAAAAACAGCATTAATAAACGCATAAGCACTGATGTGCGCTGGTGACGCAGTACGTTATCTGACGTAGTCACGCACAGCGGACCGCGGTAAACGAGAATGTATTTGTTGAGTTGTTGTTGACAGCACCACAGCGCGAGCGACAGGGAGGTGAGTGAGTGACAGCTTTTTATCACTATTATTTGACCGATGATGACCAAGCAGCAGCCCACTGTAAGTGAAAGTTAACATGAAAAGAAAACGTTAACATGGGTTGAAAGTAGGGTTGCCACCCGTCCCGTAAAAATACGGAATCGTCCCGTATTTGACAATTAAATCTTGTCCCGTTTTCAATCAATACGGGACGTGATTTGTTCCGTATTTTCGTACACAACACACCCTACTCTAATCAAACAATACGTTTTCACATGCTTGGAATGACATGCAAAATAATAAAGTGGTTTTCTTCTCTCTACCTTATTAGTCATAATTAGCTGCCTATTTTCCGAGCTAGCTGGCCATATATGACTTAGCTAACCACCACAGTTGCCTAGCAAGCTGCTGTTTGCGGCTACATTTTATTTTGTAAGCAAAACAAAACGTTCTAGTTAAACTAGCTGCACTTAGGACCTAGCTAGCAGCTGGCTAGTACTTATGGCCAGCTAGTTGGCACAAACGGCAGCTAACGTTAGCTAGGCAATCGTAGCTAGCTAACTCATATGGCCAGCGGGCTAGGACATTGGACAACTAACATTAGTTAGGAATAATAAGGTAGGTATGGAAGTCGAATAACAGTTAAAATGGCTTGCCATAAGCCATCGCTAGTTTGCTAGCTAAATGTTAATATGACTTGTCATGAGCTATCATTAGCTTGCTAGCTAGCTAACCAAGCATTGCTAAGCAATGGTAACATTCATGGCAGTGTTGCCAACTCTCAGGAGACAGTTAAACAACCTCATCGTCAAAAAACACGCCTAAACAAAAGGGCAGTTGTCGACCAGACTGCCTCCTCTCTCCTACCTTGTGAACTGTTAAACTCCGTCTCGTTACCATGCTTTCTGGGTGTGACTTTTTTGCCATGTCATCACCATTCATATCTATACAATCAACAATGTTGTTTATGATTACATTGTTTACTAGAGCGCTAAATTGTTTACAAGAGCACAAAATAGTTTACAAGAGCACAAAGTTCTTCATAGATCTAGCCTCTTAATTTTGCTCTCAAAGTGCACCAGATTGATGCATTTAACTTTAAAATGTACAAATTTTTCTTCCGGGGGAGCATGCCCCCGGACCCCCCTAGAAAAAAACTGGACCTCACTAATTTCTAAACCCTGGTTACGGCCCTGTAAGTAACATGTAAAGATAGTTATCTGAAGTGTATTGTGCTGTAAAGACATGTTCCTACTTCCATGCAGTGCGCACTGGGCAATGCTTTTAGCGCGCGTAAATTACGCAAATATAGTCACATGTTTTTATTCTGTTTGGTGTTTTATTCTGTTCTTTATTCTTGCAAATGTATACTGAAAAGAAATCGATCAGCTGGGCGGAAGTGACACGGTCCAAAAAAATGCTGGTTTCTATGGAAACCATGGAAACATTTCACGGGTCTCCGCCCCCATTGTATTAGATGAGTTATTGGAGAGTAATCAAAGTATCTACATTTGTTATTGTAAAATGTAATGTATTTATATTGAATGTTTTTGAGAGATTTGGAAACTTTTTTTAAATCTGTGTATTCACTTTTTATTTTATTTATCATTATGTATTTTAAAAATATTTTTGAACAGTAATAAATCTTTGTGCTCATATTGTGTACAGATATTGGACTACAGAGAGTGCTATTGTCTGCGTTTCACCATCAGACAGAATCCAATAGGTGAGTTATGTAAACTGTACTAATTTGAATAGAAAATACTGGAATTTTTCACTCTAAATTATTCACAATTTTTCGATTTTTTGCAGCAGAAGTACAGACTTAATTAAATTACTTTTGTGTTGTTGATTAGTTGGCATAGCAATTTTCCCCCTAATTCTAAATTTTACACACATAACTTGTACATGTGCTGTTTTTGAATAGCCAAAAGTGCAAAACAGGGCTGAAGTGGTTTAGATTTTAATTGAAATTATTGAAATTGCAGGGTGACGTTGGCCCAATGGAGTGGAAGTGCAAGTTGTGTTCTGTAACTTCAAATACCCGGGGACAATTATTTTGGCACTATACTGTACTGCATAGCCAATATTCAAGAGTCTCCCCGCTGCCATGTCTCTATGACAGTTGCATTTGTACTTTTCCATCATTTGAAGCGATGAAAGCTCATCTGTCAAGGTCTCATAATGATTCATGTAGAGTAGATGCAACCGAAGGAGCATGTGGCTGTTTTACATGTCCTTTGTGTGACTTTAAGCAGCCCTTTTCTGAGGAAATTCTATTAGGTCATTTGAGAAGTCATTTAAGAAGTCATGAGATGGTAGCATGCCCATTTAAGAACTGTAATTACAGAACAAATAGCTACTCATCGTTTAATGCACACAAAAGTAGAAAACATGGTGGTCATTCAGACTTTGGTGAATGTGTTGTATTAGCAGACAATGATAGTGCCCCAGTTGTAATTGCAACGGAAAGTCTTGAGGAACCTGCTGAGTGTCACAGTGCAGGGTCTGCAGACACATTTGATCTTGTTGAGGTAAACGGTCGGTGTGACACAGACATTTTAAAAGCCCAGTTGAACCATAACTTGGCATCATTATTCCTAAAGATGCAATCGATTCTTCATGTATCTGACATGGCAACTGAGGAAATAGTGCAACATTTGACTCGGATATTTTCCTTGTCCCAGCCGATACTCAAACATGATATTAGAGAAGTCTTACAGAGTCATGACATCACTGTTAGTGAAACAATTCTAAATGAGGTTGTCAGTACTGTTATGGACAGTAATGTTATTGTCAGTGCCACAGCTAAGGGGGAGCAGTTATCTTCAACCAAGAGAAGGAAAACTTTCATCGAAAATAATTACCCTGTGGTAAAGCCTGTGCAGTATGTGATAGAGCCGGGACACACAGCAGTGCATGTTCCCATTCTTGAGATGATACAAAAAATCTTCAATCATACAGATGTACTGGACAAAATTAAAGAAACAAAAGTGGCGCAAAACGGTCATTATGTAAGCCACCAAGATGGTTTATACTTTAAAGAGAACACGTTCTTGTCTTCAGATGAGCTAAAGATACCACTCATTTTGTACATTGATGATTTGGAAATAGCCAATCCACTTGGCACGTCACGAAAAATTCACAAAATCTGCTCAATATACTGGATGCTTGCTGATCTACCCAGTAAATACCGATCAGCCTTGCATGTGATTCAGCTTGCAGCTTTATGTAAAGTAGTTGACATACAGACGTTTGGCTATGAAAAAGCACTTGGTCCTCTGTTGAGAGACCTCTGCACCCTTGAACAAGATGGGGTATTCATTGAGTCTATTGGTAAGGTAGTTCAGGGAACAGTCATGTGTGTGGTGTCTGATAATCTTGCAGCCCATGATTTGGCAGGCTTTTCAAAGTCTTTTAGAGCAGAATATTTTTGCAGATTTTGCACAGCTACTCAAGCTAAACTTCAGACTCATGAAGTTACAAGTGGCGAGTTCAGCCTTAGGACGAAAGACAGCCATAATAGTGATGTGCATGCTGTAATACATGGGGATGGTCAGAGTCAGAATGGTGTTCGGGCAGATTGTGTCCTGAGTCAGCATCTAGAGCATTTTCATACTGTCACTGGCTTCCCAGCTGATGTCCTGCATGATCTGTTTGAGGGCATTGTGCCTGTAGAGCTCGCCCTGTGTATCGGAGAGATGATCCGTCGCAAATACTTTACCCTCGAATATTTAAACGAGAGAATTGTGTCATTTCCATACCAGCGCACAGACAAGGTTGACAAACCTCATAAGATACCACAGACCTTTGCTGTAAAAAAAAGCATTGGTGGTAATGGCCATGAAAATGCTGCATTGCTTAGACTGCTCCCTTTGATTATTGGTAGTGCAGTTCCTGAAGAGGATGGAGCATGGACTGTGCTGATGGATTTGAAAGAGGTAGTAGAGTTATCTCTGTGCTCAGAATTTACAGAGGAGTCCATCCAGTATTTACAGTCAAAGATACAGGATCATAGAGAGATGCTGAAAGAGGTCTTTCCAGATTTCAGACTCCGTCCTAAACACCACTACATTGAACATTATCCTGACCTTGTACGCCGTTTTGGGCCCCTTGTACACTTGTGGACAATGAGGTTTGAGGGCAAACACCGTTTTTTCAAGCGAGTTGTACACGACACACAAAACTTTAAGAATGTGTTAAAAACACTTGCAGACAGGCATCAATACATGGTAGCATACCATCTCAGTGCCTCAGGATTCTTCAAACCTCACCAGCAGACATCAAATGTCTCTTCTGTACTGGTATCAATGCTTCCAAATGTCGCCAAGACATACATTGAACAAATAACAGCAAGCAATATGATTTACAGCACATCAAAGGTCTGCATTGATGGAACTGATTATGATGTAGGAATGTTTTTGTCTGTTGGACAAGAGGGAGGACTGCCTAATTACTGTAGGATTGAACAGGTTCTCCTGGTTAATAGTAGTGTTGTCTTTCTGTGCCGAGAGCACACATCATACTACATTGAACACCTGACATCTTATGAACTTTCCCCACAGAATTTGTCTGTTCACACCCCATCAGAGCTAAATGACAACACACCTCTCTGCGCTTACAACATAGATGGAAGATTGCTCCTAACACCCAAACGGTTCATATTGCTACACTGAAAATTAGATATGGCGCATAAATAGCTGACTGCGGCATTCTTTCTGTGCTGTGTGGACTAGTGGGTCCATGAATAAACTGCCCCAGTCCAGCAGCTGGCCTTCCATACGTCCCATCGTTCCAGTGGTGTCCCGGTGTTTGTGTGGGCCTGTGCTTTAGACCGTTCCAGTCCAGCAGCTGGCATTCCATTATAGGGTAAGCATTGTAGCTGTACTCTTTTTTTAGATGGGTAATTCATCAGGGATGAAACTATTCACCTTTAGGTGAAGTCAGTTTCATCTTAAAATAGGGTATTATTGCATATCTCCATGAGTTTACTCTCAACTTAATTAGCATGTTTTTGTCTTTTTAAAAACCTAGAGATGGCTGCTGCCCAGAAGCATGTGCTGCGTGTATATGTTGCAAGAGACATCGCCCTGAAGCTTACGCTAACTGAGCGACCGCAGTCAGTGGAAGAGCTGAAAGAAATAATGCAAGAGAGGTTCAAGCCGAGACTGGATGGTGACTTTAGCCTGCATTATGAGGATCCGGACTTTGATGGTGATCTTTGTCTTCTTGTGGACATCCAGGAGTTGCCAGAGAAGGGCACATTGAGAGTCGTCAGACCTGAAGGTGACACCTCATCTACTGCATCTTCTGATACAGACATACTCCCACATGTACCTGCAACACAGCGTCAGAAGCATTGGCCGGATCACTTTGTTGTTCCTGGTTTTAGTTATGAAATGGAGCATATACTAGAAGAAGGAAATCATGTTTATGAAGAATCAGGAAAATTGCTGAAGTTGAAGAGGTCACAGAAGAGCGAAATCCTTAAGAAAATGGCAGAAAGGATCTACAGCTTTAAACCATACCCACATGACAAGGAATTGGCAATCGCTGCTCAAGCTCTGGTTACAGCTCATCCATGTCTCAGAATGACGGCTGGTGAAGACGGGGAGTTGGGATGGAAACGCCACATAGGGTACAAGGTTGGATCTTACCGTAACAATCTGGCCAAAGCTGGGGTTGCAGAAGTAGCCATCAACATAGGCAGGCGGAGCCGAAACAACCCTGAAAAAGAGCACCCCCATCACAACATAAAGAAAGCCCGAAAAGCTGAGGTCAACTACATCATCAACCTACCGAAGGATCAAACCCCAGCCACTCTGGAAACAATGAGAGAAGAAATCGTGCAAGAAGTCGAAAAGACTGAGAAAAACCAATTAGTCATAGGCAAGCTCATGGACACAACCTATGCCCTTCGTCGCCAAGAAATTGTTGGAGCTCCTGTAGCTCCACGGGTGAGAGATGTCGTGGACAGATGGCCAGCCCTACTTATGGGGTCACAGGTAAAAAAAAAAAACAGCCCAGCCCAGATTCTGCTCTTTAAACGGCATGACATGTAGTCATCTATATACATGCTTTTCTCCACTAGTCTCCTCTCCCCTACCTTCCTGTTGGGTTGATAACACCAGTTGATTTATACCTGTGTAACCACTGGTAGGGAAAGAACTATACATGTCCATAAATGGTCATGTATATAGAATTTAGGGATGTGAATCAAATTCACTTTTATTATTTTACTGTTCTCCCTGTTGAGAGCAATTAATTAACATGAGTCTTTAGCCCTGGCATGCCCACTTTGAGCATGTCTGTTACAACTTTTATAATATTTAAATGAATGTAAAATTTTCCAAAAAGCAAACAGCGGATATAAAAGGTCACGACACATCGCACTGTGACCTATTTTTGCCATTCACAGTAAACAAAGTATACAGAGGTTTATTAGTTTAATTTCCTTTGGTTATCATTATATAGCCTGTTTTTAAATGAATGAATAACAATTAACTTTGTATTTTGACCTCGGTTCTGACTCATCCATAATAGAATTGCCCTTGGTTTTGCTACCTGCCAACTGAAAACTTCTTAAAATACCTGCACACTTCTGCTCTTAACTAATCTTTGTACATTTCTGTGTAATTCTGTCCATATACAGGTGTTTGCCGAGTTCCACCGAATCAACAACGTTAACCTGCGCACTCAATTCTACAAGGAGCTGGACAGACACACACCTAAACTCATCACCTTGTGCAGAGAGAAGGCCACCAAGACCGGCAAGATAGCGGAGGAGCTATGCAAGATCATGAGGATTTATGACCTTCAGGTGAATTTGTAACTTTGCATGATTCAAAAACTTTAACAGATGTTTTGTGGACAACTGTAACTAAGCCATAGTGTGAATTGCCTCGTATGCAGTTAAAAAAAAGTGTCATGTCTTTGGACTGTGACCTGAATTTAAGTGACTTTGCCATGAACACAACATTGTCATCTCATCAGAAGTAGACGTCTTGACAAGATGTATCCTATCAGAAATAAGTACCCTAAAATACACTTTATCAGCTTTAATTTGAAGAAGTCCAATTCCATTTTTATTTTTTGTCAAATTAGATTTACAATTTAATTAAATTTTATCTTGTTTCCTTTGTGAGTTATTAATGTTTTTATAATAAATAATTATTAATTTCAAAAATGTTTTATTGAAGAAATGGTGACCCGAAATACTGAATCTACCCTCTATAGCAATGACCACTATCAGAATATGGAGCTATTTAACACTTTGATTTAAAAAAAGTTTAAGTTTTTTTTTTTTTTTTTAAGCAAGTTTTTTGCCCTGCATTTGTGTAATTATTATTGTAATGACTATTTTTTGTCCATCTAGGAACAACGTGATGTAAATATGAGACGGGCCCTCGTCCTTCGTGCGCTTCCTGTGTACCTGCGTGAAGATGCCTCCAACTTCTTCATGACCTGTAATGTAAGTACACTAAGAAATGTCAACATCACATATATTAACATTATATGGGAAACCAACTTAAATGCCTCCTCCAGTATGTTATTGATTCAAATAAAAGCAAAAATAATCACTTTGCTTCATTTACAGTGGAGCATTGTATTTCTGTAGAGGGAGCTCCGGTATTGTCCACCAGTGACATCACTGCCATAAACCTGATATGACAGTAATGTCACTTCTAGACATCATTTGCATGATTTGTATCCTTGAGGGGCTAAACTCATTCTTGTATTGTTTGTATTTTGCAGTCGGCAGATGGTCCAGACCTCACAGACACTCCGGTGGCTCTCCTGACCATCGTCTCGGATGACACTACTGGTGTGGCCCTCTTCAGCCCTGAGAGCATCTCTGTTGTTGTGGAGGATGAAATACTTGTGAATGGTCCCACGAGTCTGGCTGACTCATTTCTCCTGCTCTTTGGGTACATTTATGCACTAGACCTAAAGTATCCAAAGAAACTCGAGCTTACATTAACATTTATCCAAAAAATTGTGATGTGTCTTGAGGACAATAAACCACTGAAAGGGCGTCTACTGACGCTGAAGAATGATTTGTTCAATGAGTGAATCAGGGCTGAACCATGCTACACCAGTAATGTCTATGACATACTGGCTTCTCTCAGTTGACACATACACAGTAAAGACAGTTTGGACTATTTGTTGAGCTGAGTATTGAGGATGTTTTTTTTTTCTTTTCCCCTTTTTACAAATATAATATATAAATTGCCTATTCTACCTCAGATTTGAATGTTTAATTTAAAAAAAAAAAGTGAGTTGCAGCCTTCCAGGTACACTAAGTGTCAAAAAAATGTTAAACTGTTAAATAGCTCCATATTCTAATAGTTGTCATTGCTATTGAGGGTGAATCTATTATTTTGTTTGTTTTTTTAAGTATAATATCAGCTTCAATTTTATACAACCATTTTTGTAAAATTATACTTAGAATCTTATTAAATTTTATCCTGAATCCTTTGTGAGTTCATTTTTTAAATTATGTTTACTGAATAAGAGATGGAGACCCAAAATACTGAATCTACCCTATAGCAATGACCACTACTGACACTAATATGGAACTATTAATACTTACAGTAAAGACAGTTTGGACTATTTGTTGAGCTGAGTATTGAGGATGTTTTTTTTTTCTTTTCCCCTTTTTACAAATATAATATATAAATTGCCTATTCTACCTCAGATTTGAATGTTTAATTTAAAAAAAAAAAGTGAGTTGCAGCCTTCCAGGTACACTAAGTGTCAAAAAAATGTTAAACTGTTAAATAGCTCCATATTCTAATAGTTGTCATTGCTATTGAGGGTGAATCTATTATTTTGTTTGTTTTTTTAAGTATAATATCAGCTTCAATTTTATACAACCATTTTTGTAAAATTATACTTAGAATCTTATTAAATTTTATCCTGAATCCTTTGTGAGTTCATTTTTTAAATTATGTTTACTGAATAAGAGATGGAGACCCAAAATACTGAATCTACCCTATAGCAATGACCACTACTGACACTAATATGGAACTATTAATACTTACAGTAAAGACAGTTTGGACTATTTGTTGAGCTGAGTATTGAGGATGTTTTTTTTCTTCTTTTCCCCTTTTTACAAATATAATACATAAATTGCCTATTCTACCTCAGATTTGAATGTTTAATTTTAAAAAAAAAAGTGAGTTGCAGCCTTCCAGGTACACTAAGTGTCAAAAAAATGTTAAACTGTTAAATAGCTCCATATTCTAATAGTTGTCATTGCTATTGAGGGGTGAATCTATTATTTTGTTTGTTTTTTTAAGTATAATATCAGCTTCAATTTTATACAACCATTTTTGTAAAATTATACTTAGAATCTTATTAAATTTTATCCTGAATCCTTTGTGAGTTCATTTTTTAAATTATGTTTACTGAATAAGAGATGGAGACCCAAAATACTGAATCTACCCTATAGCAATGACCACTACTGACACTAATATGGAACTATTAATACTTACAGTAAAGACAGTTTGGACTATTTGTTGAGCTGAGTATTGAGGATGTTTTTTTTTTTCTTTTCCCCTTTTTACAAATATAATATATAAATTGCCTATTCTACCTCAGATTTGAATGTTTAATTTTTAAAAAAAAAGTGAGTTGCAGCCTTCCAGGTACACTAAGTGTCAAAAAAATGTTAAACTGTTAAATAGCTCCATATTCTAATAGTTGTCATTGCTATTGAGGGTGAATCTATTATTTTGTTTGTTTTTTTAAGTATAATATCAGCTTCAATTTTATACAACCTATTTTTGTAAAATTATACTTAGAATCTTATTAAATTTTATCCTGAATCCTTTGTGAGTTCATTTTTTAAATTATGTTTACTGAATAAGAGATGGAGACCCAAAATACTGAATCTACCCTATAGCAATGACCACTACTGACACTAATATGGAACTATTAATACTTACTGTACTTTTAAAACACACTTTTTTCTTTTGTTTTTCATTTATAAAAAGCACTTTGTTTTGAGTAAGCTTTTGATACATGCCTTTTTAAAAGGCACATTGTGTTGAATAAAAAGATGGTTGAATTGTAACAGTGGTGTCACTCATGTTTTCTAACATTAGCTGATTATAATTTTTTTTGTAGTGGGTTGCCATCAGTATTTGAGTTTAGAATCACTGAGAATTTTGAGTGTATTTCCCACAGACTATGAGTTGTGGAATATTGAAAATTTTGCGTGTATTTCCCACAGACTATGAGTTGTGGAATATTGAAAATTTTGAGTGTATTTCCCATAGACTATGAGTTGTGGAATATTGAAAATTTTGAGTGTATTTCCCACAGACTATGAGTTGTGGAATATTGAAAATTTTGAGTGTATTTCCCACAGACTATGAGTTGTGGAATATTGAAAATTTTGAGTGCATTTCCCATATACTATGAGTTGTGGAATATTGAAAATTTTGAGTGCATTTCCCACAGACTATGAGTTGTGGAATATTGAAAATTTTGAGTGCATTTCTCCCAATCTATAAGTTGTGGAATATTATTTTTTTTAAGTTAATATTAAGATAATTTAAGGCAAAGGTAAATACAATTTTTATTTTATATAAACTTAAAACATTTAAAAACATCACTAAAATATTCTTGGGTAATCTGTTACAACAAAATTTTTGAGTTCTGTGAACTTGTTAGGGTTTACAGTGTAGAGATGCCGCTGAGCTGCTAATTATTAGAAACGGGGTGTGCTAAATTAGGGTTGAAATGAAACCTATACAGGACATTAGATCTCCAGCAACATGATTGGGAACCACTGCTTAAGAGACATCTTCTAAAGTTCTTTTTTGAGATTCGTGAAAATATTGAGGGGATTTTTGACCATTCCTCGATAGAGCATCTTTCAAGACCCTTCAGATCCATTGGTCTGCCTTTGTCAATTACCTTCTGGAATTCAAAACACAAATTTGTGATCTGTATACTGAGATTTTAGATTTTTTTTTGTATTGTGGCCAGTTAACCATTTCTTTGCTTTTTTTTTTTGGTATGGTTGAAATCTTACGGTCTTGCTAAAATATCCATTTGTGGCCAAGTTTGAGTTTCCTTGCAGGGGATACCAGGTTTGAAGGCAGAATTTTAGTTTGAATGATGCAAGCAATAGTGTTTGCAACATCCTGTCATAATGGTCATAATGGTTTGTCATTCCCAAACATATGAAGTGTTCAAAATTGCTGTCTGACTACAAATCATACAATAAAGATCTATAATAAAGATTAAGTGTCGATTTCACTGATGGGGTGGGTGGGGGTGTTGCCTTTGATTGGCAGGTGCAAGTCAGGCTTCAAAGTGAATACCCACATCTCAAAGTGAAAAGGCAACTGTCGAATTGAATGAAAGCAAATGGAAAACTGGGAAGCATCGAATGACAAACGGCAGAGATTTGATGTGGTGGTTTGTTAATTCATGCGTTTAGTTTTCACTGTACAATGTGGTTTTTTTGTCAATTCACTTGTTGATGTTTTCAATATACTATGTGGTATTTTGTCAATTGATATGGTCTTTTGTTAAGTAATTGTGTCAAGTTTTCACTATATGATGTAGGTCGTTTCATATTTGAAAACCTGATCCCGTATCCTTAACCCGGTTTTTGCAGGCAACCTACCCACCAACCTAGTAAAAGGTAAAAAAAGCAATTTTTTTTTATTTCACAATTCATATTAAAAACCGGTTTGTATACAAAACTGAGACAAGAGATAATGCCAATACCTCTCTCTGTCCCCCCTCCCACTGCACTGAGGTTCTGCCAGACCAGACAGCGCAGAATTTCCCCCACAGGTAAGCGTGCCCTGATACCACACTCCACACTCAAGTCAAATGACACTCTTCACTCGGTATATAATTAAAGGTCTTCTAGACTCATACCACAGAATACCTTGCCTCCGAGGGGGCAGTCCCAGAAAAACTGCCGCTTCAGACAGACACACACAAAAACCGAAACCCCATGCACACAATGAACTATGAAGAACACAAAGAAATAATGGCGTGGAGTCCCAACCGTGCCATGTTGCTGGAGGGGACTGCCCACTACAACAAAAAGTCACATAGACACACACGAGGACAGCTTCTGCTGCCCTCCGAGGTGGTCACCCCACGGGGTGCCTTGCTGCTGAAGTTCCAAACCCCGGAAGTAATGCTGTCTCTCTCTCGGTTCTTCTCCCTCAGCAGCCGCAGGCTCCGCATTCACTTCTCCGCCAGATAAGTAAGTGTTCACAAACACTCGCATCCTTTCCAAAAGAAAAATAACCCAACAAAATAAAAACACAAAACCACCTCGTAACAGGGAGCTGGGAGGAATGAACCTCCTACCTCGTCTCCCCGTACTCAGTCTGTTTCACCCTTAACCCAGGTGCGCTTTGATTATATTACCCCACGTGACCAAGCCCCCAACGCATTTCCCATGCCACCCCCGGATTGCGTTTGCAATTCCGTAATCAGTAACCTAACCATCATCCAATCATTCAATTATCCCATTCAGCAATGCAGGGACCGTCTCGCGTTTCCTTTCACTGAGGGGGAGACCGCAAAATATGTGACACTTTTCTCTCACAATCAGACTGGACCGCTAACGTTACAAATGAACTTCATATCTCCCTCACACAAGCAGGCTGACACCTCGACTGGAAATGCCAGTGGGCAGTTGACATAGCTTTTAGATCTGACGTTAGCTAGGCACTAGCATTAGCTTTCACTTTAATCTTCGGAAAGCAACAACACAACCTGAAACCAGTGAGCTAGGTTAACTAAGCTTACCCACCATCCGGACAAGCTTAACTTCGCTAAGTGGTAAACTTGCCTACCTTAGGTTTCTTTTTTGTATTACATCCAAGTAAATTAATCCACAAGTAACCCACAAAAAAACTAAAATAGCTAGCTAATCCATTTCAGCCAGTGGTTTAGTTAAAGTGAAGCATTGTGGGAATTGTGGTCTTATAACAAAGCAAATGAAGATCAAGCTTCCAAAATGTGATATCCACACAAAGTGATATTTTGAAATGCAGAAAATCCTCCAGAAGGAATTGCAGTGATATGTCATAGTAAAATACATACACTAAATATATTTTGGATTAGTTTTTATTGAGGTGGGACTACCCCTTTAATAATGTGATTATGTGTGATTAAACCGTTGAAAGAATACCAATCCTTTATTTACTGCAAATCAATCCAGTAATGGTTTGAATCACTAAGACTGTATCCAGGCAAACTATACCACCACAAATTACCATGTAGAGCTATAAATAAACATGCTAGGGAGAGAGGCCCTCCATCAAGTCCTTGGAAGATGTATATAACCTTTGTAGTAAAAAAAAAATCATGAAGAGTTAAAACAGCCCTAGATTACCAGGCACAGCAGTTAAGTCTGACCCCCCCAGACAATATAAAATTATTATTCCAGAAGGGTGAGAGAGCATGAACAAAAGTTTTTAGTCCTAAATAGGTTTTATGATTTCCACACTTTAAGAGAGTGGGTTATAGCAGGGCCTGGTTTCAAAATAGGGGCTATTATTTTCACAAGCTGTTAATGGTGAATCTCTGAGAAATGCTTGGCCCTCCATTTTTGGCTACTTGTTTTTTGTCCTTGCACTTTGCACACTCTCTTTATGCACTTTATATATGCATTTTCCCTGTTATATAAAGGATACAGCTTTCAGAGTGACATATGTGTCATTTCTCATTCCCTTGGGGGTGGAGAGGCTTGCGGGGAGCTGCCCCTTTTAGTCTGGACTTAGCAACACCTGTTTAAATTACCTTAATAACAATCAGTAAATATACCCTGCAGGCAATTCAATCAATAGAGGAGGGTTGAGAAATTGGGAATGGCGGTGGAGCTAATGGAGAAACGGAGCGCCCAACCGTGTCTGCATTGCGCCAAATATCGATTAGCTAGTGGGACCATGGCCCTGCCCAGGGGAGAGCTTTGCTCTTTAATGCGCTTGTGTCACCTGCAGCAAACATTCCCAATAAACTGTCTTCCTCTTGGGATTTCTGGTGAAATGAAGGCCATTTGTTAGTGAAACAAGGACATACCTAATGAGGGTCAGAAAGGAAGGACGGCGCACGGCATCCAACTGAGCTGTGTCCGTTGGCTCACGTCCGAACGCAGGTACAGGCGGAAAGGAGCGTTTCTTCCCTTCCCTTTCAACACAACAGCACTGGGGAGATGCCTGCCATATTCCGTTAGCCTGTGCGTAGGGGACTGGTCATGTGAGTGTGTGTATGTGTGTGTGTGCGTGCACGTTTGTGTGTGTGTGTGTGTGTGTGTGTGTGTGTGTGCGTCTGTGTGTTGGGGGGTAGCACAGAAATCACCAATATGTCCACTGCTGAACGTTTTGTATTGAAATAAACAAATGCTTGCATTTATTTGTAAATCCAGATTTATAATGATGCAGGCCTATTACAAATGTGAGTGTATTAGTTTTTTTAGTTTTTTATTTAACCTTTATTTTACCAGGTAGTCACTTGAGATAAAAGATCTCTTTTTCGAGCAAGACCTGGCCACAAATGGAAGCATTTTTAAAAAATGAAAGAAAGACTGGAAGGAAAGTTCTGAGGCTGTACAGAGGAAATGTGTGGGATAGATTAAGCGCTTTAATTACATGGATTAAATGGTTGGCAGAGATGAGATTTTAGACACTCTAATTGCTCTCATCGGACTGCCAGGGCGCTGGTAATGTCTCCATCTCAGAGGTGGAAAGTCCAGGGGTCAGAAAGTAAAAGTCCTGCTATGTGTTTCTTCCCTCCATGAACTCAGCCAGCTGGTTTCACAAATGAGTTCTACCTCCTGGGTGAATAATTGTGCTAATTAGCAAAACCGGGTGATTGGAACTAAATACTGGACAGGACTTTTACTTTCTGAACCTAATTTTCCACCTCTGCTCCACCTGTATTATACATACCTCTGACAGGGGAGGACACGGCCTGCTGGTTTACATGCAGAGAGGAGCTCATGTTTAACACTAACATCTCCAGAGCGGGTGAAGCCCAGCTAAGGCACCCTGTTATTTAGGGATAGAAGTCTAAGATTAAGATGCCTGACCCCAAGGTGCTGACCTCCTGTGGCAACCCGTGATGAGATGAAACAATCACTGTCTGTCTACACTGTGTTTAACAATGTCATGAACATAAAAGGAATAATTCCATGAAGCACCTGCATAGAACAGGGCATCAAATAACCTATGTGCATAAGTTTCCAATTGCACCAATAAACAGGAGATGTTCTTTTAAAGTTACATTAAAAGGAAGAGTCATAAAATTAGAATATTCTTGCAGAACAATGGCATCCTGCAAGTTCATCACCTTCAAAACTATACAAAAGGTTGTATGTACATACATTTAGCTGCTGCGTTTGATGATAAAATGTCGCCTGCCTTTGCTTTTCAAACTGTGTACACAGTACTGTTTCTCCTGACATCATTTTGTACGGCTGGAGCCCTGGTCATGCCTTTTACTACACACAGTCATTCATAATGTATTGGCCTGGGGTGGTTTTCTGATCCAATCATGAGAAACAGTGAGACTAACCGGACTGATAATAAGGTTGACTAAATTCTCTATGCTCTTTTCTGCAGAAGTTTTGGGCCCTATTTGACCTGAAGAGGAGCAAGGACTGTTCCGGTGTTCAGGAGATCTGGCAAAGTGACCTATTGTGGCACAGATAGTCTATAAAGTATTTTGTCTCTGTGGCCAGGTCCCAGAAGGCTGACACCAGGATGCGCTCCATTGAGTCCAGACTGCAAACTCCTCCAATAATCCAGTTGAGTTTTGTTAACAGGACTATCAATCAGCTGGAGAGGCTATCACAGCCTGTAGCCAAGATCTCAGTGTCAGCTCCACACTTGTTGACTTCACTAGAAATGCAATCAGATCATAATCGTGGCACAGCAGCCTTACCTCAGAGTCCCAACACTGCACTGTTGTTTTGCTATAGCATCTGAGCACTTTTCCGTAACTGTGAGATATTATTATTACAGGGATCTTTTTGCAGATAGTTTTGAGATATTAAGCCATTCAAAGTTTATGAATGTAACAAAAGGCTCGCAGACTTCATTAATTTACTAATTGGATAGTCACAATGTAGTCACTATTTGTATTCTGTTTTATTGGTGTTCTCGTCCACGTTTTTGATTATCTTTTCATCGTCTTATCCTGCCAGGTGCTTCATCTGCCGGCCCAATTTTCTCTCAAAGTTTGGATGAATGACTCGACGTCCAATATGTCAGCATCTTTTGGTTTGATAAACAGTTTTGAACCCAAGGGAGTCGTGGGCCAAAATTGGATTAACTTTTTTGAACATAGCTATAATTCTAATCTCAAGTGGCTAGGTTAACCGAGAGCCAATTCATCTTTCTAACAGTGATGACCTGTGCAATCAAAGTGGGTAGGGAATGCAATTGATTGCACAGCCAATCAATTGGAGGGAGGATGATTTTCCCTTCAATAAGTGGCATGGGATCTTTCATGAACTCATATCCTCTCATCCAAAAGACAGAACCTTCTCCAACTCAGTGCACACCATAAACACACTTGGGGATTGGACTAAAGCTAAATATACTGAGCTGAATCAAATGCTTTCAGGAACATTTTCTGTGATTGCCATGATAATGTTATTTTTAAAAGACAGACTCTGGTTCACAGCCCATCCTCATGAATGAGCATCAGGCTGACTGTAACTTGAGACGCGTGCACAGATGGCTACAGATGATAGTGCTCTGGTACGGTTTTAACAAGTTGTTTGTCGCCAAGTGTTTTCTGTGTCTCTGAGCCTCGGTTGATTGGCTCCACTTCGGAGCCCCCCAAGGACTTCCTATTTGCGAGTCTGTAATGAAGACTTCACACCTGTCACCTTGGAGAGACACTGTCCCCTGCATGTGTTTGGTGACAATGGTGTTTGGTGATCATGGTCCTGTGAGGCCCCTGGGCACATGTCTTTTGGAGACCCCCCCCCCCCCCCCCCCTTTCTTGCCTTCCTCCTCACAAAACCATCCACTAGATCGTCAAAATCTAGCTGTCTGATAAGGTCTGACTCTATTGACATAAGTGACAATGAGCTGAGATGTCTTTGGCACATGCTACTCCGCAGCTCATTTTTTATTTTGCCTAAAAGGGAAAATGTCCGCTCACCCTGGCAGTTTGTCACTGGCAAAGTTAGAAAAATCTGAAGTGCCACAAAAACATTGGTTCATATGGGCAAGCGCACACATGCACAGATGCAGCATATCCACAGTGAAGACATCTCTATCGTTCCATCCCAGAGATACATCCTAACATATGAATGAATACAGATGTATTTGTTAGCATCTATAGTTCGACTTACATTTGCACCTGCCTAAAGGTGGGTTGAATCCCTTTCTTGAATAAGACAGATATGACAATGGACTACATTTCCATTCACTCCACAGGAAACCCAAAAGACATTTAGAACACGGCCACAGCCAATCATGTCTCTTGGAAATACGAGACACTAAGGGTCATTAAACTAAAACAGATAAGACTGAACGCATTCCAGTCTGACCCGACCCTATTCACTTCACTCTTCCACCTCTTCCTCGATAGTGCTGCACAAAAGGCAGCACTCAATTTTTTCTTCCCCCATTTGCTAGCTACACAGTTACAACGTACAACGGTGGATTTCCATTGCACGGGCAACGCCGCGGCAGCAGCATCAAAGGCCGCGGAGAGAGACGCAAACGGGTTAGCTTGCCTACGGCATCTAACCATAGAACTGAATTAACGCAACTCCGACCGAGGTGTGTTCCAGCCACGGACAAAGACGCAGGCGATAACCAGACGACCCGCATGCCTACCAGGATAAGGCCAAAAGCAGGAGATGCCCTCACCATCCACATCACGGACAAGCCAGCTATAATCAACTCACCGCGGACTTCAGTAAGACTGATCAAACATCCCAGGCATTAGTTTAGGATTTTAGTCTGAACTGTTTATCGGTAATTTGATTGCATCTCGACTTTGTGCGATAATAGCTGTATAAACGTGTTGCGCTGGTTAGCACGCTAGCCGGCTGGCCTACCGTTTCATTGCTAATGTGGTAGTACTGTTAATTAACCAAAGCAGGCCTCATGGTTTGCTCCTCTTTTCTTTAACACGTACTAACATTCACGTGATATGGTCTCAATTCAAATTACTGTAGATAAATATGTTATTTTGTGAAATAAGTGCGTGAACTTATTTATAGTAACGTCAGATTTGAGATCAATAACCACCATCGTGCTGCAACACAGCTTGCTCCACGTGATTCCTTTGTTCCCTGAATGCACACATGGCATAGGCCTACACACCGACATACACACACATATGTGCATACACACACACAAATGCTACAATACGCACACAACACAATATGTCTATTTAGTAGAATGTAATATTCATGTTTTCCTTGTTTAATAAATCTATTTTTGTTAAACCTGGTGTCTGTTTTGATGTTGTATGAACATGAGAGCTGAGTCAAACCTAATCATTAGAACGTAATACCTTCAACCCTCAATTATTAGTGCTTTGATGGTAAATTGAAGTAGTAGTAATTATAATCCATAATAATCAAATGAAACTGATTTAATTTTAACCTAACTTAAGAATAATAAGGGTAAACCTCATTATTCCATAGTTATTGCCTATATTTTTGGCATTCCATGTAAGTTTATATATATATATATATAGAGGCATATTCCTTACATTTATGGCGCCCCGTCGAGGATATTCTCTACATTTATGGTGCCACAACCACAATTTCTGCAATGATTTCCTGGCCAAACTATTGAACTTACAGTTACAAAGGTAAGTATAAAATTTTGCAAGTGAATGTATGTTTGTGCATGTTATGTATAGTAGCCTTACACAGCCAATTATGTTTATGTGAACACATTGGATTACTGGTGTATTAAGAGAAAACCTTACTTTATTTTTTTTACTTTACTTTATTGTATATAATTTATTTCAAACATTTAAAAAATCTTTAAAATCTAAGAATTGACTTAATAGGGCTTACTTGCTGGTGCATTTGAGTGATCTTTTTTCCAAGTTCCAAAACTTATTAAGATTACTTCTTTTTTAATTGGCACCTCTTTTGCAGGCCATGAATGGCCCCTGGACAATAGTATGGGTGTCACTGCTTCAAGTGCTCACTCGGGGTCAATTTTAGTTTAGTTAGACCACAGAACTGCATTTCCCTGGAACAGCTAATCCTTATTTCAGATTCGGATAGCTGTTCCAGTTGTAATGTAGTTCTGCGGTCTAGAACTCCAGCTGAGCATATTGCAATTGACCCAAGAAGTTGATGTAGCACCCATTTTTCTTGTATGCGTCTTATAGTTTTTATCGATTGCTTTGGCTCATTTCTCACACCAGAGTTAGTTTTTCCAAAACAACATGTCAATATTTTACCACATTTCATCATCTGTTCACAGCAGAAAGGCATTTCTCATTCTTTTCAACAAATTGCTAATGTTTCTGTACATCTATGAAATGAGAAAGTACAATTGTCTATGATTTGGGAAATTGGCCATTGAATCTGTCTTGCTGACAAAATGGATTAGATATTGGATCAGTTAATTCATTTCATTTTTGAAAACAAATAGGGATTTTATCATTGTGTAGACCACTGCATGCAGAATAGTCCATACACTTGTCAAAACCTGTCTAACATACTGTATTCCATAAATTGCATTGACGAGTTGTTGCAGTGTTTTCTAAATTGCCTTCAACAAGATGCTCAAATCTTGTTGAAGGCAAATATCAAATAATGACCCATGCTGTCAAGTTAGCTTACAGGTGTAACTCATGAGTATGGAGATTTTCAGACATATACAGATCCTTTCCAAAAAATTAGAATATCATGGAAAAGTTATTTTTTTTCCATAATTCCATTCAAAAAGTGAAACATTCATAGATTATAGATTCATTACACACAAAGTGAAATATTTCTAGCCTTTATTTGTTTCATTTTTCATAATTTTGGCTTAGAGCTCCAGAAAACCCCCTAAACAGTATTTCAAGAAATTAGAATAGTGTGTCGAAAATCAGCATTTACTTCAGTTATTTCAGAGAATGAGTGGAGTGGCTTGACTCGAGGAATCCGACAGTTGTAGCCCATGTCCCGGATACGTCTGTACGTGGTGGTTTTTGAAGCACTGACTCCAGCCTCAGTCCACTCCCTCTGCATCTCCGCCAAATTTTGGAATCGTCTTTGCTTGACAATCCGCTGAAGCCTACGGTCATCTCTTTTGCTTGTGCACCTTCTCCTGCCACATTTTTCCCTTCCATTAAACTTTCTATTGATATGCTTGGACACTGCACTCTGTGAACAGCCAGCCTCCTTAGCGATGACCTTTTGTGGCTTACCCATCTTCTGGAGGGTGTCAATGATGGTCTTCTGGCCAATTGTCAAGTCTGCAGTCTTCCCCATACTGAACCAAACTGAGATAAACTTTGCAGGTGTTTTGAGTAAATTAGATGATAGTGTGACACTCTATCGTCACACTAAAACATTCATTCTCTGAAATAACTGAAGTAGATGCTGATTTTCGACACACTATTCTAATTTCTTGAAATACTGTTTTGGGGGTTTTCTGGAGCTGTAAGCCAAAATTATGAAAAATGAAACAAATAAAGGCTAGAAATATTTCACTTTGTGTGTAATGAATCTATAATCTATGAAAGTTTCACTTTTTGAATGGAATTATGGAAAAAAAAAACTTTTCCATGATATTCTAATTTTTTGGAAAGGATCTGTATATGTAGAGCTAAAGCGCAACAGAATTACTACTACAGTAATTCTGAACATGGAGGCACCAGCTCAGGAGAACCTACACCAGAGACCTGCTCATGGACGACGAAGAGGAAGAGGAGTAAGGATGCGTAGGGGAAGACAACCTAACAGAGGAAGAGGCACAGCAACATAGAGCTGTACCAAATGCACTATGAGCCACACTTGTTGACCATGTAATAAACAAAGTAAGAGGCTGGTCGCTGAGTACAGCCTCATGTAGACTGGTCTGCCGTGTCTTCCATCATCCACACCTTCCGCAGGGAGAACAGGTAATCTTTCAATACTCTGTCATGAACCTGAATACGGGCTGAACCCAAACGCAACGACAAGGAGGCAGAGATACAAGAATAGGTTATTTATTGAAGCTTGGGGCAGTCCCAAGCTGTACACAATAAGACACAGGACTTTAACACAGGAACAGGAATTCTCTGGAGCTTCTCCGGAAACTCAGACTTGCTCCAAGCCGGAGCTGGACTTGACAGGAACACCTGGTTTGTTCCAAACCGGAACTGGACTTTGACGGGTCACCCTGGAGTCATTCCAAACTGGAACTGGACTTTGCGGGTCACTCAGGAATCGCCCCACACCGGGACTGGACTTTGACGGATCACCCTGGAGTCGTTCCAAACCGGAACTGGACTTTGCGGGTCACTCAGGAATCGTTCCAAACCGGAACTGGACTTGGCGGATCTGGACAGACTAGACAGACTTAAGTGGGAGCGCTAGGCATCCAATAAGTTAAGCTTCGAACTTGTCTCCTGAAGCGAGGGAGAACATAGACAAACAATCCGGTTATGGTTATGCATGAAGGGTTGGATTTGGAACGGTAGGTGTGATACTGTTACGTTTCTGCCATGTTCATGCCACGTTTCATGTTTAGTTATTGTCACAGTTTATTTTTCTGTTCTTGTCATGCTTGTGTTCTGTTTATGTTACGATGCAGTTTATTTAGCATACATATTTCCGTGTTTTTCTGCAGCCTTGCATTCATGCTGTTTTCCCTCTCTCTCTTGCTGTCACTCAGCCTTCCCTAATTGTTTCATTTTCCCGTGTCTATTTACTAATCTACTAACATTAGATCAGGATTGGGTAATACTAACTCTCTAACCATGTGTTCATGTTTACCTTACGTTTCTTGTGCATGTCATTTACTAATTTACTAACGCTAGGTCAGGATAGGTTTATTACTAACGATTACTAATTATCTTGTTACCTCGTCAGCTTTCCACACCTGATTCCCCTTCGCATGCTGCTCTCAAGCTAAGTGTCTGCACCTGTCTACACCTGCATATAAGCTCAGTGTTCATGTCTTGTCTTTGCGAAATTGTTGCCTGTTAGTTTACTACTGTCACTTTTGAGCGTTATCCATTGTCTGACTTTTGTTATTGATCCAAGCCTGTTTACTGACCATTGTTACTGCCTGCCTACCGTTTCTACTGCCTGTTTTTGACCACGAGTTTTGCCTGCTGTCTGTTTGTACCTCTGCCCCGCGGATAGGACTTCGGTCTGACTCCTGCAACGTCCCACGACCTACGAACTCTGCTTACCCCTGAATTGTACTTCTGCTCCGCTGACAGCTACTCTGGTTTCTGAACTTGTGCATGGTGTACCGATTCCGAGACTGCCTTCTCCCTCGGTACTATACTTTGGTTTTTTGGCTGGATTTTCTGTGGATGAACTTTGCTTGTGTGACTACGATTTTTGGATTTCCCCATAATAAAGCCCTTGCGGGCATTTATTATTACGTCCGTGTTCTGAGTCGTGCATTACGGGTCCAACCCGCACACACCTGTCTCAGAACAATTTCGCCACGATGGACCCTGCTGACTCAACCGCCATGTTCCACGCTCTGCAACAACAAGGCCTCATCGTGCAGCAGCACGCCCAGGGGATTTCCGATCTCCGGGAGGAGATTAAAGAGTTGTGCGCGGAGATGAGGAGACTGGCCATTGCTGTTCAACCACGCACTCCAGAGCAACCTGCTAAGCCGCCGGCTATCCCACCCTCCCACCCCATGGGAACCTGGCAATTCCGGGAGCCACAACAGCCCCCCCCGGAGAGGTTCGGTGGTGAGCCGGAGAGATGCAAGGCGTTTCTGTTACAGTGTGACTTTGTCTTCCGACAACAGCCATTGACATATCCGACTGACGAGCGACGGATTGGCTACGTGATGGGGTTACTCAAGGGGAGAGCTTTGGACTGGGCTACTGCGGTGTGGTCCGGAGGTTCATTTCCTCTCAGCTACATGGTCTTTGCGGAGGAGATCCGCAAAGTGTTCCAGCACGCCTCCAGTGACCAAGAGCCCTCACAGCAACTCATTGCCCTCCGCCAAGGCCTTAAAAGTGCCGCGGACCACTCTATTGACTTTCGGACAATCGCTGCGGCTACCCACTGGAATGACTCGGCCCTTGCGGACTTGTTCCGGGCCAGTTTGAACGGGGTGCTCCAGGACGAGTTGGCCCATCAGGAACCCATCAGGGAGTTCGACGCCCTCGTCCGAGCCGCCATTCGCCTTGATAACCGCTACAGACTTCGTCGGACGGAGAGACCGATTCCGCCCGGTCAGCCGTACCCCAGACGAGTACCTGCCTCACTGACGGAGGAGAACCAGGCTGGGGTAGTCGAACCTATGGATCTTTCCCATGCCGGAGTTAAGATCTCGCCCGAGGAACGGAGACGTCGGAGGGAGACCGGGGCATGTTTCTACTGCGGGAAGCTGGGGCATTCTCAAACACAGTGCACCGCCCGGTCCAGGAAATCCGAGTCATCCGTAGTAGTGAGGTCTTCAACCCACCAGGAGAAGATCTCCAAGAGCGATACTCGCCCTACCCTCATTGCCACAATCATGCTACCTGAGAAGGAGGTTCAAGTGAGCGTGCTCATAGACTCTGGAGCGGACGCTAACCTTATGGACGAAGTTATGGTCAGAGATCTGGACATTCCCACCCTTCCACTGCCCCACACCGTGAATGCTCGGTCATTGGACGGCAAGATATTCTACAAGATGACCCACGTCACGGAACCCGTTCAACTTATCATTTCTGGCAACCATCATGAGTTCATCCAGTTTCACATCATCCGCTCCCCCAACAACCCGCTCATTCTGGGACTACCCTGGCTTCAAGAACACAACCCCGTCATTGACTGGAAATCCCACCACATTCAAGCCTGGAGCCGTCAGTGTCACCAAGCCTGTCTTCGGTCCGCACCTGCACCTGCCGGGGGCGCACCTACCCCACCTCAAGACACCAAGCTGTCTCTTGAAAACGTGCCAGCCCCCTATCACGACCTGGGCATCGTTTTCTCCAAGACGCAAGCACAGACACTTCCTCCTCACAGACCCTATGATTGCGCGATCGAGCTGCTACCCGGTTCCACTCTTCCCTCAAGCCGACTTTACAACGTCTCCAAACCTGAAAGGGAAGCCATGGAGAAATATATTCGGGATTGCCTAGCCAACGGTCTGATTCGCCCCTCTTCATCACCTGTGGGCGCTGGATTTTTCTTCGTCCAGAAAAAAGATGGCTCGCTGCGTCCTTGTATTGACTTCAGAGAATTGAACAATATCACGGTCAAGAACAAGTACCCATTACCCCTGATTGATTCCGCGTTTCACCCTCTATACGAAGCCACCATATTCTCCAAGCTGGACCTACGCAACGCCTACCACTTGGTGCGCATTCGTGAGGGGGACGAATGGAAGACCGCCTTCAACACCTCGTTAGGACACTTTGAGTACCTAGTCATGCCTTTCGGCCTTACTAACGCCACCGCCGTCTTTCAGGCGCTAGTTAATGACGTCCTACGGGACCTATTGGGCCGCTACGTATTTGTGTATCTGGACGATATTTTGATTTACTCCACCAACATCAAGGAACACGAGGGTCACGTCATGCAGGTTCTCCAACGACTTCTGGAGAACAGACTCTATGTTAAGGCTGAGAAGTGTGTGTTCCACACCGACACGGTCGAGTTCCTGGGCTTTATCTTGGAGAGGGGACAAATCAGGGCGGATCCCAAGAAGATCCAGGCGGTCACAGACTGGCCCACGCCTGCCACTCGGAAACATCTGCAACGTTTCTTGGGATTCGCAAACTTTTACCGGAGATTCATCCGGAGCTACAGCCAGGTCGTCGCCCCTCTCACCAAGCTCACGTCTACTGCCATGCCGTTCCGCTGGAACCCTGAGGCTGAAAATGCCTTAAAAAAGATCAAGAAACTGTTCACCTCCGCTCCAATTCTGGTGCACCCCGACCCCACTCGTCAGTTTGTCGTGGAGACTGATGCGTCCGACACCGGAGTAGGGGCCGTGCTCTCTCAGGTTTCCCCCACTGACAACCTTCTACATCCCTGTGCATTCTTCTCCCGTAAGCTGTCTCCAGCAGAGAGGAATTATGACGTGGGAAACCGTGAGCTACTCGCTGTCAAACTAGCACTGGAGGAGTGGAGGCATTGGTTGGAGGGCGCCGAGAAACCATTTGTGGTCTGGACCGACCATAAGAATCTGGCGTACCTACAGACAGCCAAGAGGTTGAACTCCCGCCAAGCCAGATGGGCCCTGTTCTTTGGTCGGTTCAATTTTTCTCTGACCTACCGCCCTGGTTCCAAGAATGTCAAGCCAGATGCTTTGTCCCGACAGTTCATGGCCAGTTCCGAGCGAGAGGCGCCGGAGAACATCCTCCCTGGGTCCTGCACCGTTGCTTCGGTGTCCTGGAGGATTGAGGCCATTATCAAGAAGGCGCTACGTGATGAGCCCGATCCCAGGTCCAATCCCGGTATACGCCTTTACGTTCCCTTCGCCGCCCGGACACATGTCCTCCAATGGGCTCACTCCTCCCTCATGTCCTGCCATCCCGGCTTTACCCGGACCCTGGCTGTTCTCAAGAGAAGGTTCTGGTGGAACTCCATGATCCCCGACACCAGGCGTTTCGTCAAGGCCTGTACCACCTGTGCCAGGAGCAAGGCCTCTCACCAGGCCCCAGCTGGTCTGCTCCAACCTCTGCCAGTGCCCAGTCGCCCTTGGAGCCACATCGGGGTGGATTTTGTGACCGGACTTCCCCCTTCTGAGGGCAACACCACCATCCTGACTGTGGTCGACAGGTTCAGTAAGGCGGCGCACTTCATCCCCCTGCCTGGATTGCCCACTGCCCAAGAAACCGCGGATCTACTGGTCAAAGAAGTGTTCCGGATCCATGGCATTCCCGCAGACATTGTCTCGGACCGTGGCCCCCAGTTCATCTCCCAGGTCTGGAAGGCATTCTGTTCGGCTCTCGGAGCCACCTCCAGCCTCACGTCAGGTTACCACCCCCAGTCTAACGGTCAAACCGAAAGGGCCAACCAAGACCTCGGAGCTGCTTTACGTTGTGTGTCGGCCAAGAATCCCACTTCATGGAGCAAGATGCTCACCTGGGTCGAGTATGCACACAACGCCCTGCCCTGCGCCGCTACTGGAAAGTCCCCATTCGAAGTTTCCCTCGGTTACCTACCCCCACTGTTCCCCGATCAAGAGGCCGAGATTGCTGTTCCCTCCCTTGCCACCCACATGCACCGCTGCCTCAAGATCTGGAGAGACGCCCGGGCCGCGCTATTGAGCACGGCTGAACGGAATCGTAGAGTCGCTGATCGCCACCGCACTCCAGCCCCTGAGTACAAGCCTGGCGATTCAGTTTGGCTCTCCTCTAAAGACATTCCCCTACAATCCACTTCCCACAAACTGCAACCCCGTTTCATTGGTCCCTTTAAGATTCTGAGCATAATCAATCCCACCTCTGTCAAGCTGTCTTTGCCCCCTTCCCTTAAGATTCACCCCACGTTTCATGTTTCATGCATTAAACCCTATTCCACCGACCCCCTTTGCCCTCCTGATCCCCCACCCCCTCCTCCCCGTATCATAGATAACCACCCGGCCTTCACTGTTAAGAAGCTACTGGACATTCGCAAGCGAGGCCGGGGGTTCCAGTATCTGGTGGACTGGGAGGGGTATGGCCCTGAGGAGCGTTCCTGGATCGCTCCCAGTCTTGTCATTGACAAGTCTTTGATAAGTGACTTTCACCGTGACCACCCTGATAAACTGTGTAGACCGTCAGGAGTCGGTCGTTAGGGGGGGGGTCCTGTTACGTTTCTGCCATGTTCATGCCACGTTTCATGTTTAGTTATTGTCACAGTTTATTTTTCTGTTCTTGTCATGCTTGTGTTCTGTTTATGTTACGATGCAGTTTATTTAGCATACATATTTCCGTGTTTTTCTGCAGCCTTGCATTCATGCTGTTTTCCCTCTCTCTCTTGCTGTCACTCAGCCTTCCCTAATTGTTTCATTTTCCCGTGTCTATTTACTAATCTACTAACATTAGATCAGGATTGGGTAATACTAACTCTCTAACCATGTGTTCATGTTTACCTTACGTTTCTTGTGCATGTCATTTACTAATTTACTAACGCTAGGTCAGGATAGGTTTATTACTAACGATTACTAATTATCTTGTTACCTCGTCAGCTTTCCACACCTGATTCCCCTTCGCATGCTGCTCTCAAGCTAAGTGTCTGCACCTGTCTACACCTGCATATAAGCTCAGTGTTCATGTCTTGTCTTTGCGAAATTGTTGCCTGTTAGTTTACTACTGTCACTTTTGAGCGTTATCCATTGTCTGACTTTTGTTATTGATCCAAGCCTGTTTACTGACCATTGTTACTGCCTGCCTACCGTTTCTACTGCCTGTTTTTGACCACGAGTTTTGCCTGCTGTCTGTTTGTACCTCTGCCCCGCGGATAGGACTTCGGTCTGACTCCTGCAACGTCCCACGACCTACGAACTCTGCTTACCCCTGAATTGTACTTCTGCTCCGCTGACAGCTACTCTGGTTTCTGAACTTGTGCATGGTGTACCGATTCCGAGACTGCCTTCTCCCTCGGTACTATACTTTGGTTTTTTGGCTGGATTTTCTGTGGATGAACTTTGCTTGTGTGACTACGATTTTTGGATTTCCCCATAATAAAGCCCTTGCGGGCATTTATTATTACGTCCGTGTTCTGAGTCGTGCATTACGGGTCCAACCCGCACACACCTGTCTCAGATACTGGTAACAGGCAACCGGGTAGTTGAAGCAGAGGAAGAGCGGGAGCGGAAGCGGTAAGACAAGTTAGTGGTACACAGGAACTGGACTCTTCAGACCGGGTAAGGTTGTTCCAAGCCGGAACTGGACTTTGTGGACTTCACAATCTAACAGCAATAGTTCCCAACCGGAACTGGACCTTGCAGACAGGGGAGATTATGTTCCAAACTGGAACTGGACTTTACTGGACTTCAAAATCAGACAGTAATAGTTCCAAGCCGGAACTGGACCTTACAGACACTGGGGATTATGTTCCAAGCCGGAACTGGACCTTACTGGACATCACAATCAAACAGTAATAGTTCCAAACCGGAATCGGACCTTACAGACAGGGGGGATTATTAACATTTAATATTAACAGTTTGGCAGAGTGCCCTAAGCACCGAGACAGAACCAAACTGTTGAATCAAGATTTACACAATTCAGCAGGGTGAACGAACACCAATACGGAACCAAACTGTGAGACTAGAACAAGACAAGAAATAACGAAGACAGAGGTTTCAAACAAACAACGTTAACAAACCGGCACTGGACAGAAGACATACGGAGTGTAATTGGTATCAATTAGGAAAGCGTGCGAATGTATGCGTGGGTGATTGAGCAGAGCGGAGTGTGAGGAATGCATGCGGAAATGGGAAGAGGGGATAGGCTGAGACAGGAGTGGAGAAATGGAGTAGTACAAACGGAGGGTACACACCCAGCCTGCAGCACGGGGAAAAACACGGACAATGGAAGTCAAACATGACACGGAGGGAGAGGGGAAAACACGGAGAACAAACAGGATGGGAACGGAATGTTACACTCTTCATGTTACACTCTTCATGTTACACTGTACTGTATTTGAGTTACAGGACATGATGCAAATGCAAGTCAATGCATGTTTGAAAGTCATACTGTTAGAAATGCATGAACCATACTTTAAGTACAGTAGCCTATAGTACATGTAAATGATCTGCAGTATTTGTGCATTCCAATGTATAGGACACATTGTACAGGACAATGACATATTCCAACACATCAACTCAGTCAGTCTCAGCACAATAAAAAGATTCTTGAAGAGAAATGAGATGACCATGAAGCAACTTTACAGGGTACCATTTGAAAGAAATGATGACAGAGTGAAGGAGTTAATATATATTGATATATGTGTGTGTGTGTGTGTGCGCGCGCGTGTGTGTGTGTGTGTGTGTGTGTGTGTGTGTGTGTGTGTGTGTGTGTGTGTGTGTTTTTTACTGTAAAACTGATTCAGCATTTTGTTTATTGTAGAGAATAATGGAGCTGGAAGGAAGTGAAAGCCCTCACATTCTTGTTTTCGTCGATGAGGCTGGGGTCAACCTCACCAAAGCCAGGAGACGTGGCCGAAATATCATTGGCCACTGAGCCACAGTGGATGTGCTAGGCCAGCGTGGGGGTAATATCACAATGTGTGCAGCTATTTCTGAAAATGGCATGAGTACACATATCCCCATGATAGGGCCATACAACACCCAACACCTCCTGGCATTCCTGGACACCCTCTACAGAAATTGCATCCCTGCACATGAGAGGGGTTTGGTGAGAAATTAATTGCCAAATTTTGTTGTTGTGTGGGATAATGTGAGCTTCCACCGCACTAATGCCATCAGAGACTGGTTTGCTGTTCACCGAAGGATACTCGTGGAATTCCTCCCACCATACTCTACCTTCATAAATCCTATAGAGGAATTATTTTCTGCATGGAGGTGGAAAGTGCATGATCGGCGTGCTCAATGGATGCAGCTTGCAATGACATCCCAGTAGAGTCATGCAGGGGATGGTTGCGGCATTCCAGAAGATTTTTCCCTCGCTGCATTACAAGGGAAAACATCACATGTGACGTGGATAAAAATATGTGGCCAGAGAGACAAGAGCAGCAGGAAGTCCCATGAGTGATTGTCCTCATTGCAACACTCTATCTTTTCGTTGTGTTACGGTACTATTCAGTGTTTTATTTTCCACAGTACATATTTTGTTGATATTGATGCATCTTGTACTATACATCTCTGGGTACATGTTCTGTTTTTCTGTTGGTACATAGGCTACAGTAGCATTCAATTAGCTAAAAACAAATGAGTCCTGTACAGTAAGCATTCAGTGTCAATTTACTGTTTGTAGTAGGAGTAGACTGTTTGGAAATTTGAGGGTAAGGAACATGCTTCCAGGGTCCACTGTCACACTGACAAAACATCTAAACATTTTGCCCACATTGGCCTACACAATGTCAAAGGAACTCTTAATTTTGAGAGCATTGATATTTTCATTGACACAATTATTTACTTTTGAAAAATTATTTAAAGATTTTGAGCAAGTTACTGTGACACTCTCCATTCCCGTCCCCATTGTGCTCCTTGTTTTACCCTTTTCCCTCACGTTTCTTGCTATGTTTTCATGTTTCCTGTTTGTCTCCCTCGTGCTGCAGGCTGGGCGTGGTTTTCCCTCTTTGTGTCACTCATTTCCCCTTGCATTTTCTCCGCCTATCTCATTCCTTTTCCCCCGCTTGCATTCCTCAGGCTCTCTTCAATGTTAATCACTCTCGCATACATTCTCACACTGCACGCAGTCATTAGCTCATTAACTCTAATAAGTCAAGCCGGAAAGTCTGCACACCCATTTCACCTTCTCCACGTTTTATTACGTTACAGACATATTCTACAATAGATTGAGTTCATTTTTTGTCTCATAATTCTACACAAAATAGCCTATAATGACAAAGTGAAAACAGGTTTTTAGACATTTGTGCTAATTTATTAAAAATCTAAATGTAAAATATCATATGTACACAAGTGTGCACACCCTTTGATATGACACCCAAAAGTGAGCTGAGGTGCATTTTGTTTCCACTGATACTGCTTGAGATGTTTCTACGACTTAATTGGAGTCCACCTGTGATAAATTCAATTGATTGGACATGATTGGGGATTGCCAACACCTGCCTATATAAGGTCCCACAGTTGACAGTGCATGTCAGAGTAATAAATTTAATGAGGGCTATATCTGGATATACATGGGGAGCAGATAAGCAGGCATTAATAGATATATATAGGGCTTTGATGAGATCAGCAATTGACTATGGGTGTTTTGTTTATGGGGCAGCAGCTAAATCGCACTTAAACCGAATTGATAGAATGCAAAGCAAAGCCTTGAAACTTAGCATCGGTGCAATGAGATCAACACCATGTAATGCCGTGTTAGTGGAATCAGGGGAAATCCCACTAGAGCTCAGGAGAGACAAACTGGCTCTAACATACTGGATTCGGCTTAGGGGATGTGGGGATGAAAATGCCACTAAAAGTGTCCTAAACGAATGCTGGGAGTATAGACATAATGGAATAGGTTTTGGATGGAAGATAAAAGATAAATCAGAAGAATATGACCTAGATGGAATACATTTCAATTCCCCTACTCCAATAAGTAATGTTCCCCCATGGCTCTTCCCTAAAGCTAAAGTTGATTTTAGTATCCTGGAACTAAAGAAAAATTGGGCGGAACATGAAATAGGATACTGTGCAAACCAGCATATAATAAACACATATTCTAATTACCTACATATCTTTACTGACGGATCAAAAAATCAAAATGACCATGTAGGAATAGGAGTATATATCTCACAATTTAAAATACATATAGGGAAGAGAATTTCTGATAAATTATCAGTATATTCAGCCGAGATGATGGCAGTGATTATTAGTCTCCAATGGGTGGAAGAAGTGAGACCAGACAGGGTGGTGCTGTGCATTGACTCTGCAGCAGTTCTTTTTAGCCTTCAGACAATGAACTCAATTAGGGAAGACCTAGTATATGAAATGTTTCAATGTCTATTTAGAACGCAGAGAATGGGAATAGAAACAATATTTTGTTGGGTACCTGCACATGTGGGATTAGAGGGTAATGAAATTGCAGACAGGATGGCAAAAATATCGCTAAATATGACACACATAATTAATATAGCATTTGGAATAGGGGAAGGTAAAGCATTAATTAAAAAGAAAATACTGGAATGCTGGCAGAAAAAATGGGACGAGGACAGTAAGGGTAGAACATATTATAGGGTACAAAAGTCCGTTAGAGCACAGAGTGTTAAAGGGCGAAGCAGAAGAGAGGAGGTAGTCATATCAAGACTAAGATTTGACCATACTGGTCTAAATAAAACTTTATTTTTATTGGGTAAAGTAAATTCGCATAGTTGTGCACATTGTGGTATAATTGAAAACACTGAACATATAATAATGCATTGCATAAAATATAAAGATGAAAGGGAGCGTTTGCAACAAAGGGTAAGAGAGGTTGGACGAGGTTGGGATTTGGAAGGGATATTAGGAACAAATGGAGATAAGGTGTGGGAAGTACAGAGAGGGTTAATAGAGTTCATAATAGGTTCAGGATTGTTTAATAGAATATAGAATTTTACTTTATACTTATAATTTTATTTATTAACTTAATTTAATATCATAGAATAAAGAAATAATTATATTCATTTATTTATTTTTTCCTGGAATCCTGTTCTACATACTCCGGTACGGTAGGTGGCGGTATGCACCTAAAGTTGGTATTGCAATCCGCCAAAAAACACAAAGAAGAAGAAGAAGAAGTGCATGTCAGAGCAAACTCCAAGCCATGGGGTCAAAGGAATTATCTGCAGACCTCAGAAACAGGATTGTGTCAAGGCATAGATCTGGAGAAGCGTACGGAAAAATCTCTGCAGCTTTACAGGTCCCAAAGAGCACAGTGGCCACCATCATTCGTAAATGGAAGAAGTTTGGAACCACCAAGAATCTTCCTAGACCTGGCCGCCCGGCCAAACTGAGCAATCGGGGAAGACGGGCCTTGACCAGGGAGGTGAGCAGGAACCCGAGGGTCACTCTGACAGAGCTCCAGCGTATCCTTGTGGAGATGGGAGAACCTTTCAGAAGATCAACCATCCAGGCAGCACTCCACCAATCAGGCCTTTATGGTAGAGTGGCCAGACGGAAGCCCCTCCTTAGTAAAAGGCACAACACAGCCCGCTTGGAGTTTGCTAAAAGGCACTTAGAGGACTCTCAAACCATGAGAATCAAGATTCTCTGGTCTGATGAAACCAAAATTGAACTTTTTGGCCTGAATACCAAGCGTCACGGCTGGAGGAAACCAGGCACCGCTCATCACCTGGCTAATAGCATCCCTACAGTGAAGCATGGCGGTGGCAGCATCATGATGTGGGGATGTTTTTCAGCAGCGGGAACGGGGCGACTAGTCCTGATAGAGGGAAAGATTAATACAGCTAAGTACACCGAGATCCTTCAAGAAAACCTGCTCCAGAGCGCTCTGGACCTCAGACTGGGGCGAAGGTTTACCTTCCAACATGACAACGACCCGAAGCACACAGCCAAGAGAACAAAGGAGTGGCTTCGGAGAAAGTCTGTGCATGTCCTTGAGTGGCCCAGCCAGAGCCCAGACCTGAATCCAATTGAACATCTGTGGAAAGAGCTGAAAATGGCTGTGTACCGACGCTCCCCATCCAACCTGACGGAGCTTGCAAGGATATGCCAAGAGGAATGGGCAAAAATGTCCAGAAACAAGTGTGCCAAGCTCGTAGCTTCTTTCCCAAGATGCCTTGAAGCTGTAATCGCTGCCAAAGGTGCAGCAACCAAGTATTAGGCTAAGGGTGTGTACAGTTATGTAACCCCTAAATAACCTATTTTTGTCAGTAAAATAAAATTGCATATTTTCTAAAAACCTGTTTTCACTTCATCATTATTGGCTATTGTGTGTAGATGTTTGAGGCAAAAAATTATCTCAATCTATTGCAGTATAAGTCTGTAACGTAATAAAACATGGAGAAGGTGAAAGGGGTGTGCAGACTTTCCGGCTTGACTGTATATTCTCCTGGTTTTCGTTGTCTTGTGCCAGTTTGTTAAGTCTCATTGTCAAAATAACTCATGTCTTGTCTTGCCTCGTATTTAGAATCTAAGCCTTGCCTTGCCTTGCCTTTGCTACTTCTAAGTCTTGCCTAGCCTAGCGTATTAACGCTACTTATTTTGTTCATGCCTTGCTGTGTTTAATGCCTTGTTCTGCTCTGCTTGTCTGCCAGCCTGCAGCTATCCTAGCACCACTCCACGCAGCCCCTGTCTCCCGCATCCCGCTCCTCCTCTGCTACACCAACCCAGGATTCCGCCACCATCCAGCCCCTTGCCAACTCCCACTCCCGTTCTACCCCCTGCTAACGCCATTCCAGGATCCAGTCCCCACCCTCATTCTTTCCCTATACTTCTGGAGTTTGGACGAAGTAATAAATTATTGAATTATTGCAATTCCTGTCTCAGAGTCATGCATTTGAGTTCAGTCCCTTCTCGGATCCATAACAGTTACAGGCTTTTCCAGGTTAACTGTACTGTTGTTGTAAACAGACAAACTGTTTTGACAAATGTGCCTGGGCTTTCGAAAAAACTAACTCTGGCGCGAGAAATGAGCCAAAGCGATTGACAAAAACTGTAATTAAAACAGTGCGTTGGGCTATGGTCTAATGAACAAACATCCACACAGCTGTTTGGGCTGAGGTTGAGATACAGCAATATTACAGACCAACTGCATGCTTGCAAAAGATACATCGGAAGCCTGATTGAAAAATGTGAGGGGAGGAGTGAGCATGGCTTCAAGTTTTTCAAGCACTGGAAAACTTGACTAGTAGAAAGCATTATAAGGATAATTAAAAAATCGTTCCCTGTGAGGAACATTTTACTGTGGTCTAACTCCTGGCAGGAACCAGTGTTGGTTTGCACAGCTGATCAGCTAATTGAGCCAGGGTAACTGGTAGCAACAAAGACTTGCATACAAACTGGCCCTCCTGAGACACAGTTGTCCACCTCTGCCTGAGCCAGAAAGTGTTTGCCTGATGTAAGTCTGTTTGGTTTATGCCCAGGCAAGTGAGTGGTGATGTTAATGGAGTGTACGGGTCAGGCTAAAGAGGGAGGATAATGTTAAGGAATGAAGGAGTTAAGTAAGAAACAAGAAAGCTAAAATGAAGGATTGAATAAGAGTAAGCTGTCCATAAAATAAATGAAAGCAGTGAAAAAAACCAACCCGTAAAGGGAAGCTGAACCTCCTTCCATTCCGTAAATTACCTGCTATAAAGAAAAAGTAGTAGAAAAAGCCATGGAAGCCAAGCTGAACCAAAAGCAAATTGAAACCAAACAAAAAAAACCGAGGGAGAGAGTGTGAGACTCCTGCGACTGAAACCCGACTTCACCTGACCTACATACACACCTGAACTCAATCATCAGTAGGTCACTCCTGAGCCTAATTAATCTGCCAATCCATTAGCTGAACTGCAGCTATGTCACAATAATAATACATAGGATTCAGAAAGCGTATAAGCCACCTGAACATTTTTCGCCATGTTCTCAGCCATAATATGTTCTGTCATCCCTTATACTCAATACCGCTGTCATTCTGACATAAAAATAACACCCTTCTGCAGCATTGTGCGTGCTGTGAATTGTGGTTCATGGATGAGATGCATATACACAGGTAGGTCACCTACAGTGGAGGTCTCTGTCTCAGTGCATTTGGAAATGGACACCCCGCAGACTGAAACGATTGGACACCTGGGAAACACACCAAACAAGTACATTACCCCCACACTCACAAAACACCATGAACTTGGGGGGTAGGTGTGATAGTGGCGTGTGATCCTTAGTATGTGTGGTAGCTTTGCTCTTATTTCAACCAAGGAAACAGGTTTCTTTATTTTGTTCTCAAACTATTCTTCACATAATACCTTCCTCCCCTTCAGGCAATATTATTTATAATATAGAATTTACTTATTGACTTGTTTCCCTGTCAAAGTCCTTGAACATTAGATTAAACCAAATTTATAATGTTTGTAACCTTAAAACTACCCAATGTACCTGACACATGAAAGCATTTTATTCGCCGTGCAAATTTAAGAATACCCAACATGCCAACCCAAATAATCCTCATTTTTTCATTCAAACTAGTGAAATCCTTGTGAATGACAGATCTTGGCTTTAACAAAAAGCGAGAATGTGCTGCCCAATGAGAAAATTGTTGGGGAAACGTAGAACAAAGTGGTGTGGTGGGAAAAGGATAATGTCTTGACAACACCCAATGGTGATCTCCTTGGAAAAACGATAATATTAATCAACCTTATCGACGAGAACAAGGAATCGCAGCCATAAAGTTGAGGCTACAAATCTTGTGTATGAGAACTGAGGAAGGTGAAAAACTTCCCGTTCATGTTTGAAACCCTGCTGGTTCCATTTCACATTCCCAGATAGGGGCATCTCCGGATGGTGTCCTATCATGAGAAGTGTTATACTGTTATACCAGTTTTCACATGCTGAAGCTGCCCACTCATTCAGTATTACAGACAGTGCTAAAGATTTAATAAAAGACATTTATCAACATTCCAATAAAATTATTATTATAACAGTATACAGTGCCCACCAGAATTATTGGAAAATATGAGGAAAAAACGGCTATAAAATAACTTGATATATTTAGGTAAAATTCATTTATTTTTCTCATAAAATAAGTCACATTTATTGGCAACGCCAGAAATTGTTACAAACAAAACCTAATTGAAGTATATTCCCATTCATATTTTAACTTTTTTTAAGCACGCCTGAGTCTTTAGGAATGATTATGTGGTCAATCTCAGCTTCCTTTTTCATTGGGGTATAAATATGAGGTGACACACAGGCCAAAACTCCATAGGGTGCATCCCAATTTTCTTCACTCCTCACCTACTTTCCTTCACTCATCTCCTACACTCATCTCCTACAAGGAAGTATGCAAAACAGCCCATACGTTTCAAGTACAAGTAGTTGCATGTACAGTATACAATGTACCTGACATTACAGTTTGCATCGAGACATTCATTAATATTTAACCATTAATGCGTAATTAATATGTAATCAGCAACATTAGATTAAAACACAAAGATCTGTTTCCGGGGCACGGAGTAGAGGAGGTGGTAGTGGAGGAAGGGAGGGTGCATTTTTCGAGTATTGGGACGCACCCCGGGAGCAGACGCTGAGAGAGAGAGTGAGTTTGTGAAGTCCGTCTGTTTATTTATGAGAACTAACAAACCTGCTGGGCGAGCTGAAAATCTGACGGCACCGCAACGCGCTGAAAAGCTGTCACGGATTTTGGTTTGATTTCGTTATTTTGTCTTTGTTGTTTTAGTTAATTGTTTTTGCCCAGAACCCATGAGGGGGAATGGTGAAGGTGTTTTTTTTCATGTCTGTATGGGTGCACTCTTTCTCTCTCTCTCTGGGTGCCTCCAAATATTCTTCACTCCCCATCTCCTTTCCTCCACTCCCCCACTACCGCTCCTCTCCTACCCGGAAGTATGCAAAACTGCCTGAATGTTTCGAGTACAAGTATTTGCATGTACAGTATACAATGTACCTGACATTGCGGTTTGTGTCGAGACATTAATTAAGATGTAACCATTAATACGTAATTAAGATGTAATCAGCAACATTAGATTGAAACACAAATATCCGTTTACGTGGCACGGAGTAGAGGAGGTGGTAGTGGTGGGAGGGTGCATTTTTGATTATTGGGGGTGCGTCCCAATATTATTCACTCCCCACCTCCCTTCCTCCACTCCTCCACTACCACTCCTTTCCGACCCGGAAATATGCAAAACTGCCTGAACGTTTTGAGTACAAGTATTTGCATGTACAGTATCCAATGTACATGACATTGTGGTTTGCCTTGAGACATTAATTAATATGTAAGCATTAATACGTAATTAAGATGTAATCAGCGACATTAGATTAAAACACAAAGATCAGTTTCCGGGGCACGGAGTAGAGGAGTGGTAGTGGAGGAGGAAAGGTGGCATTTTTCGACTATTGGGACGCACCCCACCTCCCTTCCTCCCCTCCCCCAATACCACTCCTCTACTACCCGGAAGTATGTGGAGGGAGGGAGGGGAGTGGAAGAAAGGGGTGCGTCCCAATAGTCGAAAAATGCACCCTCCCTTCCTCCACTACCACCTCCTCTACTCCGTGCCCCGGAGGTATTTTGTTATCCGTTGTAGGATGCTATGTCCTTTGTGTGCTAATAACCTACTGAATAGAATAGAATAGAATAACTTTTATTTTCCAGTTAGGGAACTTCAGTTGTAGTTTCCAGCAGTAAAAAAGACATAGATTGCCACAATCACAAACAAACATGTTAAATAAAGACATTCAATTGAATCAGATGTTTCACATTATAGTGAAGGTATGTGTGATTATGATTATGATTAAAATTGCTATTATTAGTATTATGATCAAAATTATATTATATTATATTCATTAAATATTCATTATGATGAAAAATTGAGCATCAAAAGCAATAACAGTGAGATGTCCAATGTCATTGAGCAGTCTAACAGCTGTAGGGACAAAGCTGTTTCGGGCTCTTTTTGCTTTAAGGGGCAAGCACCTTAATCTTTGACCTGATGGAAGAGTCTCAAAGCGAAAGTTCAGGGGATGTGATGGAAGGGCCATAATCCTCTTTTCTTTTTTAATTGTATGCTCCTCATACAGATGTCTCAGCGGTTTTTGCTGGTTCCCTATGATTTTAGTAGCCTGTACTGTCACCCTCTCCAGCTTCAGTTGCCTGATTTCACTTAATGAGCCAAACCAAGCTGTTAGGCTAAAGGTCAACACTGACTCAAGGAAGCAGGTGTAAAATGCTTGCAGAACTAACTGGCTCACGTCCAAATTCCTGAGTTTCCGGAGGAAATACAGCCTTGACTGACACTTTGCATGCACTCGATGACAGTTTGCCTCAAAGGTCAGTTTATTATCAATGATGGTAAATATCTGTACTCCTCCACTCTTTCAAGTGTTTTGGCTCCGATGGCAAGGGGCCTCAGCAGGGACGGCTCATGCCGGAAGTCGATGGCGATTTCTTTAGTCTTCTCCACATTCATGTCCAAGAAATTGACTTCATACCACTGTTGGAACGGGCTGACAGCAGATTGAAGCTTGTCATCAGAGTTCGATGAGTCCACAATTACTGTATCATCTGAGTACTTGATGAACGTGATCTCAGGACAGTTGCTTTGGCAATCATCCGTGTAGAGTGTGAATAACACTGGAGAAACTACCGAGCCTTGTGGTGAGCCAGTAGAGATAGTCTTGGTGGTGCTGCAGTGGCCTTTATATCTAACCCATTGAGGTCTGTCAGTTAAGAAGGACATTACCCAGAGGATAAGATGAGGGTTGAGGGTTGAAGCACACACAATTTAGGCTAAATAGGCTATCTTGCATTGCGGCATCATTATCTTGGGGAAATTGATATAAGGCATAGCTACGCATCATCACTGTGGGCGTGAGTGCGATGATGTTAAAAAACTTCCACAGAAGGATACATCGATGTATGCTTTGCCGGAGGGGAGGAGAAGCCGAGTTTGAAGCTGCTTCACTCGCCTTCTCCACTATTGGGACAGTGGAGGGAGGAAGGAACCAAAGATCGGTTTCCGGGGCACAGAGTAGAGGTGGTGGTAGTGGAGGAAGGGAGGGTGCATTTTTCGCCTATTGGGACACACCCAAATTTTGTCACAAGATAGCTCACTCGAGGGAAGAGAGCAAGGGAAGGGAATGTGTAAAATTTGTCCATATCAACGCCCTTCTATACTATTGGGTATGCTAGTTAAGTACACTGGATGAGAACATTGTTAAGTAGGCAAATTGTTCTCTAAATGTAGTGTACTTAAAATCCCTGAATGATACTTAGGCTGCGTCCGAATACGACCCCTACACCCTTTTGAGGGCGCATATTTGAGTCCACTTCATCAAAAAGCTTTTGAGTGGGCGACTTTTTCTCACAAATGGGGGCACTTAAATTACCAGGATGAACCCCTTATTTCCGGGGTTTTGTTGAGGGAATTCAGGAGCACACTCATCTGGAGAACAGTGCACTCATCCAAAAATTTCAGTAAGTAACCCGGAAGTAAAAGCGTAAAAGACATAGCGTATACGCATATCTATGGTACGAGATAGGGGTGTGCAGCGATGCCATTATCTGTATCTGTATCTGTATCTGTTGGACCATCAAAATTATCTGTATCTGTATCTGGATACAAAAAAAAGGAAGTGGGCGGGGCTTCGGCCGGAAGTGGTGTTACATATTGCTATTGCAATTTATGAGTATTCACCCTCCTCCCTGTCTTTTTTTCTTTTCAAAACCTTTTATAAGAACTATATTCTGGAGTTTATACTTATTTATCTAACCCCCCACCCCCTAACTGGGGGACAATGAACAATCATTTTGGATAATAACTGGAAAAAATCTGAGGTACAATATATAATCAACTCAGAATGAAAAGGCAGTTTTATAAAAACATGAAACCATTCCTTATACATTTGAATGGAAATGATTTCCACAATAACAAACCTTTCTGCCTGTTGTGATTTTTTTTGTTAGTTTATTTTTTTACTATATGAAAATGGAACCCCCCCCACACACACACACACACGCACAACCTCTGTGCCCCCCCCCCCCCCAGCTTCTGACAAACAATAATTACCCTATTAATTATTATTATTATAGGCCTACTTGTAGCAGTAGTAGGCATACGTCACATAAGTAAATAGCATCTTTTTATACAATTAAAAAAAACTGTTTTAAAATAGTGTTGGCCTAAAATACGATTGGACGCTGGTGGTTGTATGGCCACCTACGACAGACAGTGAGGCACAAAACCTCACTTTGCTTAGCTAGCGAAAGCTGAAAAGTGAAACAGATATCATGGACATTCAAAAATGGATTAAAAAGAAACCAGCTGGTTACCGATAGCCTACCTGCGTTCTTAGGCTAAGAGAAGAGGTAAGAGATAAACTATAATCTTGTGTCAGTTGCTAAATTGGTTGCTGTCATGTCTGTTAATGCCGGGTGTTTGTCACAGAAAATAGCCTATTGGATAAAGTCACGTCACAGGAAAGTGATCACGGAGTGTTTTTAAAAAAAACTATAGATCTCATAGGCCTACACAGCCAAGTGCATGTGAAATGAATGAAATAACAACTGTAGAACGCCCAAGGTAGCCTACTTTCCTTCCCTCCGTGACTACTGGAAGGCAGCCACTGCCTCCGTGGCTGCAAACAGTAGCTAGGTATTTTTCTTAGTTCGCTAATTCTTAGAAAGATTACGCTTGAGCTAGCGCATTCCAGAATATACAGTATATACATTGTCGCATTTTGTTTGCCCAGAATTTGGCAATATGGTTAAAATGCGGAAGCGGCCTAGCCTATAAATAACACTGTAGGCTACGTTAAGGTAGACAGGGCAGAATTAGCGGAATCATGGTACCTGCGACTTCCATGGAAAACACCCAGCCTTAGTTCATTGATTTGGATTGAAGGAAAGTAGCCTATTTGGTGATGCTATTTATTGAGAGCTGCATTTCGCTGTGTTTAAGACATCCTTAATGCCGACATGAACGCATAGGCTGCAGCCTATACCGGCTGTGGTTTGTGAAAACACAATATCCAATATGTGCCCCCCCCCGCCCCCCCCCTAAAAAAACTGAGGTCTGTGAGAGACAACAACATCAAAAGTGGATTCACATGTAGGTAAATATTCGTGACAATCGCACTGTGGTAACTTAATTAAAATGAATATTTAGCCTATATCACGGATTCTGTGAATGCTTCTTTCTACCCAGATTGTTTACCATTCAACTCGCAATTAATCCACACTGTGGACTTGTAACGTTAACGTAGCCTAACATACTACGCTAGTCTATCAATAGCATAGGCTACATTAAACCTTCCTGATCTAGAGTAAAAAAATATCTTTATAAACATTAAGTCACCGTTTGGTTTTATAATGCTCTCTCTCGAATCCGAATATTAACGAGCAACTTCGGGTAGAAACAAAATTCTGTTCCAATACATTATTTGTGCTTTCCCGAATACGGTACGGTACACCCCTAGTACGAGCTATTACATATTACAAACTACTCTTTTTTTATTTTTGTTAATTCTATCTTCATTCATTATCTACACTTTGTAACAATCGTCATATGTTAACTGATCGATATTCTCAATAAAAAATAAAAAATAAAAAAAAATATTTTTTTTAAATTAAAAAATTAAAAAAAATATTATGAACTACTTCCTCACTAGTTTGGAAAGAGTTTTGCAGGATTTCTTTCGCACACTGCTTGCAAAGTGAGAAGATAGGGCACATAGTAGACAGGGGTCTGAGTGGACAGGGGACAGGGGTCCTATTCGGACATAGCCTTATTTCCAGGTTTTTGCTGGAAAAGCATACTTTTCAAGCCTGTGTCCGACTCAACGCCCTATCTACTGTGTCCTGTGTACTAGCATACTGTAACTGCTTACTATATACTGTTTAATGACATGCGGTATGCAAAACAACCTCTATACTAGTATCACTAGTAAAACCCGGAAATAAGTATCCTGGGATTTTAAGTACACTACATTTTGCCTACTTAACAACTTTCTCACCCAGTGTACTCAACTAGCATGATCGATAGTATAGAAAGGCCTTGATTCCGGCACAGCCATAATCAGCCCCCTTCCATACTATTGAGTATGCTTGTCGAGTACACAGGATGAGAAAGTTGTTAAGTAGGCAAAATTTTCTCTAAATGTAGTATACTTAAAACCCTTGGATGATATACTGTACTTACTTCTGGGATTTCGCTGAGTAGGCCTATATTAAAGAGCATACTTTTCAAGAAGTAAATTAACATTTTAGTACCATAAATATGATGCACAGCTTCGCTTTTCCTTCAACACAAACAACAACAGGTGACATGGCCGCACAAGGGTGGGACGTCTTACGACACTTCCACATTACGGAGGATATTCTTTGCATACTGCACGGCACGTACTAAACAGTATACAATAAACGGTACACAGTTGAACTGAACTGAACTGAAAATGACAGCAACAACTGGGGTATAAATCTATACAGTACACACACACATACACACTTTTGTATTTTCATCATTCGAAGGAGTCACAGAGAAGGGGTTAGACCCAATATCTACCACATATTACATAACTAAAATTACAGTGGCACCTACTGGAATAACTATGAAATAGCAAGTGTGCTGTGTGTCAAGTCTGGAATAATTAAAGTTCTGTAAAATATTTAACAGTCAAGTCCATTGAAGGACCGTTTATTCATGCTGACATAAAACATGTGGAATGAAAGAAATGTAACAATGAATCAGATAACTGCTACCCAGAAAGGTAGGTGCAAAACAGTGCTTACAGAGTTGCCGACTGGAATCATTTTCCAGCGCCTAGCTGACATATTCTAAGATTTCTACCCCATCCTTTTATTCCTGTATGCTCTAGCATTTCTATTGTTCTGGGAAACTCATTTCTCTGGGGAACCCAGAAATAAAATACTTCACATATCCTATAATGATCAGGCTGGCAGTTATTAATAACTTATCTGGGCCAGTAGTCCACTGTAACAGCTCCAGCAATCAGAAAGATAAATGGGTAACTTGAGTCAAAATAAAAAATTATACTGATCAGTTTGCATTATTTCCCTGGTAGAAAGTAAGGAAGGTGGAGAATACCAAAATGTTAGCAACATTTCTCTGAAGTGCCAGATATTTGTTCCCACTTAAAACAGATGCCACACAGTAACAGTTTGGAAAGGGTTTCAGGTGGTTTATACACTTCTTGCATTCTATAGCTGTGTCCCGAACCACGGATTTCCATGCTCCGCACTACCGTGCTCCCGAGTTCACACTCCAGTCAATTCTTGGGAGTACGCACTCTGCACCCTGGAAGTACGATAGCACTGAAAGTTCAGTTCTGTAGTTGGATGCACTTTGTGGCGACCTCTGACCCATAAAGTAGCTAGGTTGCTAACTAGCTTTGTACTGTAGAAGTAGTTGCTTATGATCAACATTTTTGTTGTTGACCGTTTTCTCGAAATGAATAGAGGTTTTTTCCAGTCAGAGATGCATTGATGCTTGAAACCTAAAAAAAAACAGCTTGGTTTATATGTTTATGTCTTGTTCTTTTTGTTTTCTTTATAGTAAGTAATTTATAGGATGGAAAGAGGTTCATGTGCCCTTAAAGGGTTGGTCTCCTTCACTGCTTTCATTTATTTTATGGGCACCTTACTTTTATTCACTCCCTATTTCATTTTAGTTTGTCCCATTTCTTCCCTTATTCCTCCCACCATTATCCTCCCTCTTTAGCCTGACCCGTACACGCCATTAACCTCACCACTCACTTGCCTGGGCATAAATCAAACCGACTTACATCAGATAAACACTTCAGGTTCAGGCAGAGGTGGGAAACTCTGTCTCGGGAGGGCTAGAGTGTATGCAAGTCTTTGCTGCTAATTAATCAATTAGCTGATCAGCTGTGTAGAGCAACACTGGTTCACTCCAGGAACTAGGCCACAGATAAACATACTTCAAATTGTTGTCAGTCATCTTTAAATTCTCAATCTAATGCTTTCTTCAAGTCAAGTTTTCCAGTGCTTGAAAAACTTGAAGCCATGCTCACTCCACCCCTCACATTTTTCAATCGTGCTTCCGATGTATATTTCATAAGCATGCAGCAGGTCTGTAAATATCACTGTATCTCATCCTCAGCTCAAACGGCTGTGAGGGTGTTTGTTCAATAGCCTAAATCACCACTGTGAACTAAGACGCATACAAAGGTATTGGGTGGAGGGTGTACATCAACTCCTAGGGTCAATTGCAGTGTGATTGGTTGGAGTTTAAACACCTAGACGACAGAACTACATTACAACTTGAAAAGCAATCCAATGTGAAATATTAGCTGTTCCAGTGGTCATGCAGTTCTGAGGTTTAAACTCTAGCTAAGCACACTGCTAGTGACCATTTTAAGCACAGGCACCCATACCCATACCATTCACTGTACTCGCATCGCATTAAGGGCACCATCTGTGGATGAATATGCTTTTGTCAACCGCAAGCATTTTCACTCCATTTCTCTGCCCAATGTTGTTGCTCGATGGCCTGGGTCAACTAGTGCAATGGGAGCCAAAATGTATTTCTCTCCTTGCTTCCACGTCATTCACCAATACCTCGATTCCACACTGTGAAATTGCACTTCTTTCGTTTCTCTTAGTTTCTCCGCTGTAGCCATGTTTTACCAAGACAGGGGTATGGGCCTACATCTCAGCCTTTTTATTAGCATAGTAATCAGCGGCGTGTTCATTACCATCTCCGGCTTATTGTGGGATGGGGGATAGGGCTTGCGCTCGTGAGCACAATTTCAGGGTGCGTTGGGACTTATAAAGATGAATTGCGTACAGGTGTGCGTACGCATGGTTTATACATCTGAATATATTTTGGCGTGTGCATTCTTTCTCATTCCCAGGTACGCAAACATTTAGTGTGGATTCTATGCAGTTTTATACACGAGGCCCCTGGCCACTGGATCAAGAGGCAGTAAGCCAACAAATGGCAAGTTAGCCAACCCTGCATTGTGTAAATGTATTCTATGCATGCAGTTTTTCTGTCTATTTTAATTCCCAGCATTCTGCCACTTTTATCACATGCCATCTGTCCTGATATACAAACAATCATTTTCTCTTACATTTTTAGACATTCATATTTAATTAAAAATACATTCTAAAATTCTGTAAACTGTATCTGCAATTAGCAATATAAGCATAGAAGACAATTGATAAAACAAGGTTTTTGCCAGCTGTTCATACACTTAGAGTGGTCGAAAGGTGGTTTGGTTTGCCTGAATTTATGTGTGATGGCGAAATACACTATAAAGACAACCAATAGAAATTAAGTTTTTTGTTAGCATTGCTCGTTACTCATTACGGCTGGGTAGTAAAATGTTACTGTACCAGGGTGCCCTAAAAAAAACATGGAAGAAAAATTTAATGGAAAAATGTGAGGGCTACCAAATAAAAATTTAGTTTAACTGGAAAAAGATTTTCCGTAAAATAAATTATGAGAATATCTCCCTTGGCCCATGAAAATTATACCTGTTATTTGGTATAAACAAAAAACGTGCTTCTGAATTCTTTATAGGTATGAGTGAAGGAAAAGGCCATTTTGAGACAAATGACCTATTGAAACAGTAAGGAAGTATCAATATCTGCTATCCATGTGAATTTGTATTGATCTACAGGCAGGTAGATCTTTTGGAAAGGCTGAACAGGGACAGGCCAGCTCATTTCAGCAGCTGGATTCATTAAAATGATAAAGAGTGCAGACTCTCAGAGATGGAAAAGGACATTTGTGTCTGTACTGCTTGAGTTAGTATGGTTGGTGAGGTAAATTACAAAATGGTCTCACTGTAAAATGAGGTAACTGTGAACAGACCAATAACATAACATTGATTGTGGTTCATTTCTAGGGTTCCAAGGACAATGCTGACAGCCAATAAATCAAGGCTTGGTGGATCACAGTGCAATCAGATGAAAATATTTAAGTATATATATAAGTCCTGCCGAGAATGGTGCCCCCAAGCGGGTGAAGAGTGAATATCCAACTACAGAGGCAAGAGCCAGCCACGCCTAGGGTTTCTAAGAAGTTCAATAAAGCCAATGCCTCAGCTTGTTGGCAACACAGTCTGCAATACAGTTGGAATTTGATTCAGCCACCTTTGACTGACTAATCTTAAAACTCAAAATATTTTTTTTTTGGGGTAGCACGGTTGTTTTAAAAAAAACACAATTTAGTCTCAATTTTTATTTTTTCTCATTCAAATTTCGAATGTTCTCATATCTGTGTGGTCTATGTGTTGGAGATGTATACTTCATGTGCAGCTAGCACAGGCAGCCTTCAGGCACCCGATTGGCCAGACAACACTGCTGGTGACATGCCGACAAACCAACTGACTGTAGCCCTCCCTCTCTGGGCAGCTAATTATGTGACATGGTGTAGCCCATGGATATTCAAATCTGGCCCTCAAATCCAAATCTGGTTTTCTCTTCTCCCAGGTAATTAACTGAACAACTAGTGCTATTGATTGGCCAGACTGTCTCCACACCTAGAGAACCTTGATTTGACAAGGTTGTAGGCCTTCCAGCGATGTTTGGTAACTACCAAGGACAAGATTAGACGGTGAGAAGCATCCATAAACTGCAACAGAGTCTTAACAGGACAAGTCTCCTCACAGTCCATGCTTCAGCACAGGTTCTGTAGCATGTTAACATGTGCTAAAGTTAAGGCACGATAGACTGAAATTAAGACAGATTTGCATACAAGAGATAAAAAATAGTTAATTTTTAATAAAAAATACATATATACATTTCTGATTGACTACATTATGTCTCGCACAATTTCTGACATCCAGGACTTTAAAAAAAAGAAGATATTTAACTGTACAACCATTCAGAACATGTGAAACACAATAAGCATGTAGAGACTGGATCGAGCACACAGAATTACAACATGAGAGTAAATGTGTTGAGGGTCTTATTTTCATTACACCACTAACTATGCACCTTTCAATACAGTAGCACGCATAAAGATAAGACTGGACAGGGCTTGATGCAGGACGACACCAGGTTGACTCACAGGGACTTACACCGATCACTTCAGAGCCTATGTTTTGTCTATGCGTTTACAGCAAAGGAGCATTGTCATCACTTTGGGACAACGGTATACATCTATATGATTCTATGTACTGGAAGCCACTCAACACTATGTGAGAAACACCACTGGAAGTACGAATACAGTGACAGATCTACTGAAATTAATTGGGTTGACCAACAGGGGGAGCACTGAGCACCAATCTGCACAAAGAATAAGCGCTACGGCTCGTCTACTGTTCGTAGGGCCCTTCTTAAGGTCTGTTACTAAGATGCAACTCAGATCCACAATGACGGACACACTCCAGGGCTTCGCTACCTGAAAACAGAAGTTCTGAGAGCATGTGCACACACACATACACACACAGGAAGGCAGTAGCAGCAATAATGTCATAAGAGATCGGAAGACTCTGGTTAAGCATGCATTTAACAGTATAGTACAAATACCATTGAGAGACATTTGTTCCATTGCACTGGAATTAGTTAAGTATATGGATTGTGTGTGTGAAAGCTGTAAATATTCTGGCTGATGTATGGTGTTATAAATGATTCATGACATTGAAGACTACACTTGTTCACAGCTGACTTTAAAGCATATGTAAGTTACTGGACCTGCGTAATTGGTGTGCTAAGTGTGTGCTAAAATTACTGACCAAGCAAGCCCATACCTACACACAGTACAATTAGGCAGGATCTTCCACAATGTGGATGTCTTTCATTTGACTGGAAACTTACAGCTGTAATCTTGAACATTTCAACATTGCCTTGGTGCTATTAAATTATTGTTAAATATTATCTCCAACATTTATTTCTAAATCTTTCCTGCCATCTGCACCTGTGACAAAGTACTCCATGTTAAAGTATAGCATCGAAAAATGAACTGAGCATAGCTTGAAGGTTATCAGAAGATACTGAATAAATTAGTAAATGTAATTTTAAATTAATCATCCCTATAAGCAGATTTGTGCATTGCACTAAAAAATGTAGACCATTGTAAAAAAAACAAAAAACTGCATATGTGTAACTGTTAATTACATACAGTGGGGTCAAAAAGTCTGAGACCATATTGAAAATCTTAAATTTTTTCATGTAAACTTGGAAATAAACAATAAGTTGGTGGATTTTGGAAAAAAAAATCTAAAACAAAGAAATGTTATGACGGGAAATGAAGAGTTTTTTAGATTCTGCACTATTTCCAGGTCACTAATCAAATTTCCTTGAGTCTTATCCCTTCCATTGAAGCATGTGTTCAGATGACACTCAAGTGGATTTGATCTACTCAACAGTGGCTTGTTAGTTAATTGGCTTGCACCATCAGATGACCAATACATAAAACTTTGTTCACTGAGAGAGAGAACATCAACTGCATCACAGATACAGAATGTGCTGAATAAAGAACGAGAGACTCCAATCAGTAAAAGTACTGTCAAAAGAAGGCTAGCTAGTAGTGGTCTCAAAGGCAGTCTCTAAACCACTTCTCAGGAGGGGAAACACGGACAAACGATTGGCATGGGCTAAGACATACCAGCATTTCACAGTGGATCACTGGAAAAAACAACCTTTTTACTGATGAATCCAAGTTGGAGATTTATGGCAGTAACAGAAGGGTTTATGTAAGGAGATGAACTGTGGTGATTGATACCACAGTGCATCAAAACAACAGTGAAACATGGTGGTGGGAATATTCAAGTCTGGGGCCGTTTTGCCTACTCTGGAGTTTGACACCTGCACCGAATCGACTACACCCTGACAAAAGGAAAGTACCACTCCATTCTTCAGAGACATGCTATACCCTCTGGTTTGGAGCTTTGTGGAGAAGGATTCATACTGCAACAAGATAATGACCCTAAACACACCTCAAAGCTTTGCAAGAACTACTTGAAGACCAAAGAGGAGCAAGGAGTGCTGACGGTCATGGACTTTCCTCCACAGTCACCTGACCTCAACCCCAATCGAACATTTATGGGGGCACTTGAAGACAGAGAAAGCCAAGCATTCAGTATGATTGGAACAATGTCAAATCATTTTGGGACAACATGGATCATCAGGTTCTGCAGTCCATGCCAGCTCGAGTAGAAGCTGTCAAACCAAAAGGGCGACATACCAAATACAAATAATTTTTTTCATTCATGTGAAGTTTTCAAATATTTAACTTTTCATTCAGATTGTTATGCTGATACCATTTCTAATGAAAGAAATTACATTAAATTAGAAAATAATCCAAAATAGAAGCATTTTCACTTGTGGTCTCAGACTTTTGAACCCTACTGTATACCTCATTACCATACTTTTTCCTTATTCCTCTATTTTTGTATTTCACATTTTACCACGTGTTGACACAAATGACATTTTTTTATGGGTATATCATGAACTGTTCCCATGTCTTTAGCTTATGAGGAGTTATAGAGATCCAGAGACACAGTGACATTCAATTAAACAGTTATTTAAAGTGAGAAACTACTGAGAAATGAATGAGGCAGAGGACCGATAAAGGATTGAGAAATCAGAGAAATGGCTGGGAAAGCACAATAAATCATCACAGAGATGGCTTAGAGAGGACAGAAAGCAGTGATGATAGACAGGACACAGGACTACATGGCCCCTTTGGTTCCATCACAAAGTCTCCTTGGTTGCGCTGCATGAAAGAAATCTGCATTAGGATCTCTTAAAATGGGTTTTGTATTTTGAATGACATAAATACATTTTTTTTAATTGCAATTCTTGTGTGAACTCCAACTTTTCCACATATCCTCTGCATACAGACCATACAAAAACCATAAAACATTTCAAATGAAGACAACATATTTGATGCAAATATATAAATGCAAAGAAAGAAATATATATTCCTCTCCTCTATATATCATATAGATCTCTGTATAAAAGAACAAGGAGCTGACGAGGTGTGGAACAGCAACACGCTCATCTCCTCCACTTCCTGTCAGACTCAATACTGGGCTGGTTGAACTTTGACCTCTGCTGAAACGCAGTAGTGCACCACAGAGGACAGCGGACAGGGTTTTTTCCTTACTCGTGAACATGCGCCACAGGACCACTGAAAATCCTACGGTCAGTGGGCCTGGTTCCTATGGCAAATCTGCCCTCCCTGTCAGGCGTTTCTGTCGGGGCGGACAGAGGTATGAGAGCGAGTCCAGTTCTGGTGGGACTCTCTCCCGCGGTGAGCAGCAGCGCGTGTGTGTGTGCGCGGGATCCGGAGCGGGACCGGGCTCCGGACTTCCCACATCAGTCAAAGACCGCGAGGACGCCACGTCAACGCCTGCAGAGGGGCACATAAAAATTATCATTTTTGCTTCTTTATCCATTAGCATTTTTTTTATTTATTTTTTTCTCTTTATTTTGCACTTAAAAAAAAAAATACAAGTACATTAAAAGAAAAATAAGTGCAAGGATGACACAGAAAGTCCACAGACTTATTTCCACGGTGGTCCTTATAAATAAATAAAATAAAATAAAAAATAAAGCGAACTATACAACACTATTGCACGGAGGTAGACAATGAAAATAGGCCAATAACCTATAAATAATTATGTTGTTTAGGAAAAGATATCGAAGGTAAAGCTTAGCTAGCCGCGATTGTCAAGCAAAAAACGCCTGACATCTCGTTTGAAACGTGAGACAGTTGTCGACCCTTGAACCGTCCTAGGCAGCGAGTTCCACAGTCTGCAGGCCGTATAATGAAAACCCCTCCTCACATACGAACCCCCTTTGGGTTCACACACGGAGAGGGGGCCTGAACGTAGCTCACGACCGTGGACCTGGCTGCGCAGGACGATGCAAGAGGCCAGGTATCTAGGAGCCGTGCCATTCATAATTCGGAACACATGTCCAAGTTTCAAGTACGAGATTCTTTCGAAGTGGGACGGCTCGATGTGTGCACGGGGTCCCAAATCCAGAACTAACCGAATTGTCTTGTTCTGGCTCGTTTGTAGCATATGTTTACTCTTGACAGTCAGGTCACTGTACCAATATGTGCTGGCGTAGTCATATTGACATTGGATCATACAGTTTGCCAGAAGCTTCCTAGTCTCAAAATTTAGAAATTTTAGCTACGATTAGCTACGACCATCCATACTGTGTCGTAAAGCCAACATATTTAACGTTGGGTGCAATGGCATTTTAGTAGGGCCCAACACTCTTAATGGTAACAGCTGATAATGGAATGCTCACTAGATGGCTTTACATGGTAAACTTGTCCTGTGGAACAGGAGAGTTAGAGACCAGCTGTGCAGCTACCATAATAAAGGTCTTTACTACAGTACTTACTCAGAATTAGAAATTACTCAGCATTTCTCCACTCCACGATTACCTGCCCCACTATGAGGGGTAGTGATCATTTATTGCATTACTGTCATTTCTGCATTAGTTCACTGTTATCCAGAAGACCCTTGATCCAGTGACCCTTGACCTACGTATACCCTTGTGTAGAACACAGAAATGCAGAGTTATTTAGAGAAGATCTGATGGATGGACGCTTGCCTTTGTCTGACGGAGCCGTACGAGTCCAGCAGCTGGGTGCTGGCCAGCTCCAGGTTCCAGTCGTACATCTCCAGAATCTTAAGACATTCCGCCCTGGTCTTCAGTCCTAGGCAGAACAGCTGCTCCAACTACAAGAGCCCACATAGGAGGTCAGACTGTTTATCCGGCATAATCTAACCTCAGGCGCCAACACAACTCTGACTAACTGAAGGACACATAAACATTAGCGCACTGCTCCAGAAAAAAAAGTGTAACTGTGGAAGGGGAAATATACTTATGCAGTAGCAGAAATGTTCTCAGATGTATAATGAACAGACTTAGCCAAGAATCAAAAAACCTTCGACAGTCAGTCATTCCACACAGCAGAGAACCCAAACCTGGTGCTGGTTTTCTACGGGGTGTCCATTTTGTTTTCAGCAAAAACAAAAAAAATTTAAATAGCAACCAATGTACACCAGGAAACCACGTGAGGTGAGTGTACGGTACGACAAACTGGTTTAAATGATCAAATATGTGCTGAGTAACCGTGAAACCAGCAGCTTTCCAGGATCAGGCTGGGGAGCCCGGCTGCACAGTGCCAAATCATGGAACACATAAAACACTAAGGTTTACTGGTCTCTTCCCCACTTGAAGAGATGTATATTTTATAGGGTGTGTGTGTTTGTGAGCTGAATTCCAGTGGATTTGCTATAATGTGGACTTCCTCTGTAATGCCAGGCAGTGCAATACTGGGGTGAGCAAGTTCCTTGAGGCCCAGTGTGTTATTGCCCTGGCTTAGTTAGCCAATTAGTCATCAGTAATCAGTAATTAGTAATCACCAACAGCAGCTCACTTGTGGATAGACCACAGTATAACATTTCAACACAAAGATGCCATTTGTGAGATCATCGTGTAATATAGCTAAAAAGGCGGATCATGTTAATGACTGGGCAAATTAAAGAGCAAAAGTTGGCATGAAACCCGGAAGTTAATATCACTCTCCTTGCTCACATCTGTGGCATTACATCCAGCCATTACAGACAGGATGTGACTGGCCCAGAGTCAGCTGACCCCTCTGTACCCTTAACCTGCTCCTATATTGCACAGAAATCTGAGAACTGTTCCAGTCAGTGTTTGGGAGGACCACGGACGCCACCTTACCTTCAGATAATGCACTGCTCTCTGGACGTTCCAGCTGTGGGTCTGCAGAGCTGCCTGACACTCCTCTATGGTTACGCCGTGGACCGCCTCCTGCACCTGCACACCCCACGAAGGACCAATCAGCTCACGGTTGAACAGGCCAATGACACACTCACAACCTAAAAATTATTATCTGAATCAGCTATACATTGCTGCCCTCTGCTGTTCATTGATGCCACCTACAAAAAAAGACATATAGTCTGGAGCCCAAAACTAGCAATGGAGAGAATGAGGTTGATGAATTAGTTAGTGTCAATGTGTTTCATTAGTCTGTTTGTGTGTGATATATGCGTATTGCATTATTATTATGCATATTGCATTTTCCTCCATGGATAAAGTTCAGATTGATCGACTGACTGACAATGGGTGGATCTACCATGACTCCTATCCACCAATCAACTGTTTTGCAAGTCACAGCCAAAACCATATACAATGTATGTCTGGTTCAAATGGTGAGTCGCCTACAGTGCGTGATACTTTTAGCCATTTTGTGATGCACCCATGTTGACCCGGCACTCACTAGCTTCACTCGATCCGAGGTGCCGACCCCGTCCGGCCTGGGCAGGCTGGCGGACGTCCTCGAGACAGACCTGGCCACCAGGGTGCTGTTGTTGTTGGAGGAGAAGTTGGCCTTGAGCTCGCCATGCTGATGCTGCTGCTGCATCATGGGACGCACGGTGGCCGTGTTGGCGGCGCGCTTATCCTCTGCGCCCTCGGCCTCTCTGAAGAAGCGGTCGTAGCGGTCCAGGTAGGGCGGCCGCTCGGGGAGGAGGTAGTAGTGGGTGCTGCTCACCTTCTTGCCATCCCGGACGATGGGCAGGATGCAGGGCGCCCGGGTGCACTCCTTGCCCTGGGCCTGGATCACTTTGGGCGTGGCGTACTTGGGGTCGGAGGCGAAGCTCTGCGTGGTGGGCATCAGCTTGCCGGGAGACGTGGAGAGGTAGGACCCCGGGGGCGCGGCGGAGCACAGGCTGGCCCGCTGCTGAGGGGAGCCCACATGGAACCCCATGGGGCTGGGAGTGCGGGAGGTGGGCTGGGACAGGGGGTCCCGGGGAGGGATCTGAGGGGGACGGTCCCTGTCGTCGCCCTCACCCCCCGAGACGGGGGACAGGTCGCCGGAGCGACGGGCGTACTCGTTGCGCTTGACGGGGCGGGGCGGGATGGGAACGCGGGGCGGGATCTGGGGTTTGTCCTCGAAGAAGGAGAGGATGATTTGGCGGTGGGGGCTGTCCTGGCCGGGGGGGCTGGGCGACGGGGGGAGGGAGGAGCCCACCGGAACGTTTAGCCTCCGCATGCACTCCTGCTGCAGCTCCTGGAAGATCTCTGCCGACTGCAAGAAGCTGCTGTTCTGACCGGGCTGGTTGGGGAGGAAGAGGTTGTCCTCTACGCAGGGCTTTCCCCCCTCCCTCGGCTCCTCCCCAGGACCAGACCCCTCCCCCTCTCCCGCCACAGGGGCATAGGTGGCACCCTGCTGCTCACAGCTGTTGATGGAGCTCACCTCCACATCCTCTTCGTCCGGGGCCACGTCGTCGTAGGTTGGGGGCGGGGGCAGGGGCCGGGCGTCCCAGTCCACCACGGGGGTGGGGTGCAATGGGCGGGGCAGGGTCCTGGACGGGCTCTGGGGTGGAGTCCTGTCCAGTATGGACTCCGCGTCCAGGGCCAGTTTGGCAAGAGAGGGGACCCGCATCTCCACCACGGGAGATGGGGAGGGCGTGGCGGGGGGGAATTCCTCCCCAAAGTCAATGAGAGACACCTCGCTGGGGGTGCTGCCCGCACTCCGGCTCCCGTAGGCCGGACGCTCCCCCAGCTTGGTGGCCGACACCCAGGCGGCCGGCCTCAGCTTCAGTCCCTTCACCATCACCGGCTTCTTCAGGGACAGCCGCTTCAGACCCGATGCATTCTGGTCCTCATCTTCAGTCACTGGATCATAGCATGGCTCTAAACACACACACACACGCACATACATGTGCATACACACACACACACACACACACACACACACATACAGACACACACACACACACACACACAGACAGAAACACATACACACGCATTGATATCACTGTCTTGAAGACGGCACACATTTTTCAAATTTCAGTGTAGCTAAGGGTGAGGAAACACATTTGAACGCATGGCGTTTAAACACTCCCTCTGCAACACTAGAAGCTGAAAATGAATCACACTCCTGAAAATGGCCTTTTCACACCAACACCAGCTGAAGGTAGCCTCGCAGATTCTCATTTACTTAATGAGCTAGCATGCAGCAGAAGCCTTATATTTTATCATGGCCAGTTGTTTAACAGTCTCTTCTGTACTTGGTGAAAATTAGAAAATTAGATGGATGCACTTTTTTATGTTTGATGCAGATTTTCTGTGAAGCCAGCATTTTCCTGATGGTGGAATATTATTTTATTGTAATCTTATCATACATAATAGACTATCCCCTATGGAAAAAGAATATGCTGCAGTATATTGTAAATATATCAAAATTATCTTCACAATATATTTAAAATATACTGCAGTATATTACATTTCCATATGGGATGGCATATTAGTATCTCCCTGGGCTATACTTGTCACAGGGCATGGAAAATACTCATTCCAATTCACTGTATGCCGATATGTGCTAGATAAATGTAAAACAATTCACAACAACCGTTTAAAATTAGACCCTCTACTTCCACAAAACTTCCAACTGTGGAAATGTTATACACAGAAACCTTAGAAGTTAAATTTATGTTCCTTCTAATCCACAAAACTACCACCGCTGTGAGTTAGTGACAGCGCACAGCAGATGGGCGAGCAGCACACCACACAGGGTCAGAGAGAGAGAGAGAGAGAGAGAGAGAGAGAGAGAGAGAGAGAGAGAGAGAGAGGAAGGAGAGAGAGAGCTGAGGAAAAGCAGGAGTAGGTAAACGGGTGCTCGCTGTACCTTTGAAGAGTGGTGCTAGCAGAGAACAGAGGGAGCAGGAGCAGAGCTTAAACCCAGACTTACTCTGCACAAACAGGGCCGGCTGGGGCGGCCGAGGAGGGGGCTCCTCTGGACACCGCCGCCAGAGGCGCAGAGACAGAGGAGGAGAAAGCGAGAAAGAAAGCAAGTGAAGACGAGGAGACAGGCTGCAAACAGCCCTGAAAAAGGCAGCGCTGAGACAGGGAGAGCTGGCTACCAGATAAAAGGAACTAAAGGCAGAGAATCAAGCTACAGACATTTCAGAGCAGGGATCTCCTTTAGACTAATTTTATTTTTGCATAGTGTGGCCGATTCTGATTGGCTAACCATTAAAACGATAATGGTGATGGTGATAATGGTAACTTTGGTTCACATGTAAAGTCAATTAGCAGCATTTTGAATAGTACAAGTGTTTCACAGTGGACTTATGATCCCCGCGATGTAGCCTAATGGCTTGTTAACTGCTGTATCCAAAAAAGACATTTTGAAAATAACCATGCCTATTGTAAAAACGGAATCATTATTTCTTGTTTAAATCAGACAATCAATAGTTATGATTAGAGAATAATTTACAATGTCAGGATATCAATAAAAAAAACGTTCGCTTAACTAATTAGCTACACTAGCTGCTTGGGAATTTGAATCTGAACAGGAGGAATCTGTCATGACAATGCTCCATTCATTAGATTTCTAGTGATGATAACTAAAAAGAATAAGCTAAATACATAGACTAGGAGAAGTTTAATTGCATGTATTGGCTGGCTGTTTTAAATTCATTAACATTTGATCCAGTTTAATCACCAAAATATTCTTTATTTTCGATCATGGAATTGAGAACATTAAACAACTGCAATAAAGGACCTCCACTAATATTTTTCATATGTCGTTTGTCTCTTATTGGGATTTAATCCACTATTCTATTCCACTATTATCACACAAAGGGAACTTAGTCTTACTACACTAACAGCTTTCTGCATAAGGATTTAAATCAGTTCATCTACCGTACAGTAGGGGTTTAATTCTACTATTTTAAGATGACCCTATATAGGGATTTATTTTACAATATGAACCACCTGTACAAGCGTATCAGTTTAAATTCGTCCTGCACAGGGACTTAATTCTTATAAAATTACCGTTCCCTCAAGAGAGAGTTAATTTTACTATATTAAGAGTATCCAAAAAAAGAACTAAGCCCTTTAAAGTGTAAGATAAAAATTCTTAACTGAACATTCTAATGCTGATGTAACAATCACGACTGGTAATTGAAAGCAATGCAGTTCTAGAACACGTACTTAGAATTTCGAAAAAAAACAACATTCCAAAGAACCTACTCTCCAAAGGGTACATTCTACAGGGGGTGGGGTTAGTTACTCACTTTTGGCGCGTCCTGGGAGCTGAGTGGGGTGAGCAGCCTTGAAGTCCAGCCCCAGGATGTCCGGAGGGTCCATGGGGTTCCCCAGGTACAGACTGCGGAGGTGAAAGCAGAGCCCTGCAGTCATGGGATGGGGCGGCCTGAAGCTGGCTTGCCCCGACACGCGTTCACCGGCACTCTTTCCGTAAAAACCATGTGCCGCTTGCTAATTAAGGCCTGTGCCGACATACTTATACCAGGACTTACTGCTGTCAATAATACCCACTCAACACAATGGACAGTAAATCTGTGGTAACATGATGTTACTGTTTGGATAACCTTGGTAACACTGATGCACATTTAGACAGATCTACCCAGTAACAGGGATACTCAAATCTGGCCAGTAGCACTGCTGGTTCTCTTTTCTACCCAATAGTTAATTGGTCGATTAATGCCACTGATTGGCCAGAGGTTTGACTCACTTGGTGTCTGAGGTTTAAATCAGTCCTGATTAGAGGGGAAGAGTGAAAACGAGGGCCTGATTTGAGTATCCCTGCCCAATGAACATAACGTCCTTTACAGTAGAGGTCTGCATCGCGTGAGAAATGAGGCCCGAGCCCGCTTAAGCCTGACGTCTTCATGACCCGCCTGAACCGGCCTGACAAGCTCTTGCCAAATTTTAAGCCCGAACCCAATAGAGCCTGATGGCTGAAATAACAAGCAAACAACACCATACAGCACAACAGAAAATAATGCAGTGTACGTTTCTGCAGGGAAGCTGCTGGTGAAGGTGCTTGTGAAGGTGCTTGTGATCATGGAACACTTGCTGTTAACAAGGATTCACAACAATGGCAAAGCAAAGCGTGGAATTTTAGCAGTGCACCGTTATGCTCAACTAGCAAATCAAAACGGCCATAATTGAGTTTTCACGCTTATATTTTTAAAAACTTTTCTCCTTCTGGTAAATGTGACGTTAAGTCACTTGCACCTCTGCAACAAACAGCGCAGGGGTGACATCCTCTTTTCCTCAGTATGTGTTTGCACAAAATATCTTTGTCAAATAAAGAAATAATTTTTATTTGAATGTTCTTAATGATCATAACAGGCTAGCCAGCTAGCTTTAGTGACATTTTTCCTTCTGTTAATAAGTTTATCGCTCCTGTGCTGTCAAACGCGACTTTTAATTTTCTAGTTGAGCATAACGGTACACTACAAAAGCTGGATGCTTTGAGCCATTTCTGTAAATCGTTGTTAACAGCTGGCAGAAGTCTTGCTATTCTACCATTTGTAAACTTCCGGGTTGGCAGCAGACCCGTACCCAACCTGACCCAATGTCACAGAACTCACAAATGTAGTTATGCTGATGTCTAAGGTGGATCAGACTCCCTCTTGAAGATGTGCTCTGTCGCACACAGTCCCCTGAATTCTGGCAGCTTCAGCTGGGGGCATTAGTCTAGACATGACCCCTGATCTTTAAAGGGAAGAGACTTTAGCGTTCCGTCTGCATCCCGGCGGGGGCTATGTGGGCTACGCCCAGTGACTCATGAGCTCCAGTGCAGTGTCAGCTCTCTGGATATGCCCAGCGGCACTATGCAGCCTAATCCCCATAATGCACAACCACGGTCTTTTACGAGTCCAGATCACAGGCTGCTGTTGTACCAGCCCAGCTCAGTGAAAACCTTGATCCTTTTCCATAGAAATGTAGTGTACAAATGGATTACGCATAAGATACTGCTTAAGTCTGTCTCTGCTAAGCAAATAAATACTAAGCATAATGTTTATCCCAGGTGTCTTGAGTCATGGTCCAGGAAAGCCACTGGGTTTTCTTATAACATTAATATCACCAATTCATTTATATTCAGGAATTGTGACAAAATTTTCAGACCCCATGATTCTCCAGAACCCTGGTATATCCCTATGATTTATGTGTTTTCAGCTCATTTATGTCTAAATCAAGTGATTCTGTACATGTACATGCATTCTGAGTGATTGTTAAATCACACAGCTGTCCATGAAATCCAATGAAAAGGCAGATTTGTATTGCTGTGTCAACACTAGAGGGCAGCAGAGGCATTGCGATTTTCGTTTCTTATCTGACAGGTGGCACATTAGGGGGGGGCGGGGCCGGAGTGAGGCAGCGCCTTACTCATCAATCTTGTCGGGGAAGCCCCAGCAGTGGTGGGGGTCGGTGTCGCCGTGGCCCGTGTGTATGAAGCTGTTCTTCAGCGGCCGGCTGATGTCGTGGGCCGACAGGCCGGCGACCGAGGTCACGGCGTTGCGAGGGAACTGCCCCACCTTTAGAGTGCTCTTGTTCTGGCCCCTCCACCAGTAGTTCTCCGCCCTGCGGGATCGACACAGAGCGCAGAATAGTTAGCATAGTGATCACGAAATGAAGCTCTGCTCCATTCATTGTGGAACCAAAAACTAAAATGCTACAAATTAGATTGAGAGAAACATTTTCATGATTACAAATATATACAAATTTAGAAAATAATTCTACTACCAATGTCAATGTTAGTCTTGTGCCCCTTTCTGAAAGAAGAGAAAGCAACATTGAAAAATCGCAGTTAAATATTTATTTTAACTTATTTTTGCGTTTGCAGATTTATGCAACGTTGGCAGAACAAATTGGTTCTTGCCACTTCAGCCAAATTGGACGTATACTGACAGTTCATATGCATATAGCATTTCACACAAAAACTGAGAGGCCTTCCAGGAAAAGGCTTCTCTCGTATCAGAGGCATTCCTAGAAGCCTCTATTCATTCTCCGACTGCGTTAGGACGTGCACCGTGGGTGTGCCTCGTGGGGACGCCAGCTCCAGCACTAACGGGCAGGATTCTGCACGTACCTGCCCTCAATGATGGTGATGACGTCGTCCATATGGATTAGCAGCTTGTCCGGCTCATCAAAGTCCTGCAGGGCCCTCATGTCGGTTGGCATGGTCTGAACAAAGACAGAACAAGTTTAATACTAACCACAATCTGGTTTAATATCCTGCTCTGATCTGAACAGAATCTGGTATATAAACAAATAAGCAGAAGCATAAGACCAGAGGGATATTTCCCCAAGTGGGATTAAGGAGTTAGCCAGCTAACTTTTCAATTTGATGACATCCGTTTGGATGAGAGCCTGGGTTATTTCAAAATATTTACAAAAGTTAGCTGGCTAACTCCTTAACCCCACTTTGTGAAATACCCTCCTGGTTTAACAGGAACCTGGTTTAATAACTGTTTGGACAATGGCAAGACCAGAAGAAAACCTGCTTCAACAAAAAAGTCGGAAAAAAAGACTACCATAACAGACCTCATTTGGTAATGAAGTCTGCCTGTTGCGGTCAAGTGTGGGAAAAACAACACTGGTTTAAAAATGGTCATGAGGAAAACACATTACTGGACACGAGACTCATCCCACCCTCAAACATAGGGAGCTAAAACTCGTGTACACACACTCCTCACCTCCACCAGAAACTCGCGCAGTGCCACGAAGGTGGGCCGGTCGTCGGGCTTCTGGGCCCAGCACTGCAGCATCACGTTGTAGATGTCCTGAGGACAGTCCTCCGGTTTGGGCAAACGTTCCCCTTCCTTATCAATCTTATGAAGGATCTGCACGTGCACACACACAAACACAAATACAAACGCATGCCAACATAAATACACACAAGCATACAGAACAAAACAAAGTTAAATTAAGTAAGTCACAGCAACTCAAGCAGAAAGTTAAAGGGCTAACATATCTGAAGTACAGATACTACAGTATATCTATCCTTATAGAGGTATACCTACCTACAGGTTTCCTTTGAAAAACATAAAACCAAATTATATTTTAATGGGGCCTACATATAGGTTAAACCCTCTTTCAATCAGCTCAAGATGTCTTTTAATTAAGGAAGATAGTCCTCATACAATAAGAACAGCTGCTTTGTGCCACACACAGTCAATTACAAAATGACTTTGCCTGATATGAAAACCCTTGGATACTATATATGACTTTGTCTGGCACTGCAGAACTGTATGTCCTGTCACATGCCCATGTCACCGTGATGTCATAGGTACCTGGCTGCCATTGAGCCCCAGCCAGGGCTCCTGGCCGTAGGTGCACATCTCCCACAGGGTCACGCCAAACATCCAGGTGTCGGTAGCGTGAGAGAACGTGCGTGTCTTCAGACTCTCAGGAGCACACCTGGAGTACACACACGCACACACATGCACGCACAAGCACGTGGACAGAGTGAGTTCAGATTCACTCTAAAATGGAAGGAAAATGCAGGCTTTAAGAAAAACATAAAAAAGTTGATTACAAACTTCCTTTGTGTGGATGTGACACTTCAGTGTCTTTACAGTACCTACAATCAGACTTAGTACTTAGTACTTGGACTGCTTAGTACCAAGGCCTGGAACACTGCCCCAGCACAGGCCACGCACACGCACTCACCAGGCGAAGGGGACCTTGCGGTGCTCCTGCATGACGTAGTGGTCGTCGTTCTTGGGTAGCGCCCTCATGAGGCCGAAGTCCCCGATCTTCACCAGCTCGTTGGAGGCCAGCAGGATGTTGCGGGCAGCCAGGTCGCGGTGGATGAAGCGTTTGGACTCCAGGTAGGCCATGCCGTTGGCGATCTGGATGGCATACTGGCACAGCGTGGAGATCAGCAAGTGCCCCTGGTTTTTCCGCAAGCGATCCAACATGGAGCCCAGAGGCGCCAGCTCCGTCACCTAGACACGAGGAACAGCAGGCTAGTTTAGAATCACCAACTGTGCCTTTTGAGTTCACACTGTGGCACCTGCACCTGTAAAAAGGAGCACTACAGCTGCAGACGGTGATGATTTCTCCATACAACAGGACACACAGGACTGCAGGAAGGAACTAACCATATCTCTCGCTAACGTATACCCTGTGGGTAGCTAGCATGATGTTAGCTAATGCAGCAGTAACTCAAGGAACCCTTGCTGACTTACATTCACCGTACAAAGACAATTTTGTCCCACCATTGTAGACACCTGGTTTGAACAGCAATGTCTTAGCCATAGGACCCAGCCTGGTCATAAGGAAGGGTTTTACCAGCTCTACTGCTTGGGGTCCCTGTTCCAGGGCTATTCTATTAAGATGCCATTTGCTTTAGTTATCATTTCATATGTAAATCTTCCCAAAACATGTCAAAGGTATTGGAAGGGGGAGTCCAGGGGAAGACTTTGGTTGGACATGAAGTCAGTGAGCTTTGAAACTATCCCCTCATGTCCAGACAAAACACTTTTCCTGGGTTTTAATTTGTCATGAAACCAACCGAGGTAGAGCCAAGTCAACACAGTAGGTAAATATATAAAAAACCTGAATGAATGTGCATCTTGCTGGGACAAAAATGTGAATGGAGGTTATTTTAAACCCTGCTGCTCTCCCCCAATGTTTCCGAGTGACTGACAGCGACTCGGTTTGGATTTCGATCGAGGGCACATCGCGGGGGCGAATGTGTGTGTGCGCACGCACGTCTCGCCTTACCATTTTCATGGGGTGTGTGAGGACGACGCCGTAGAGCCGGATCAGGTTCTGGTGATCCAGCGAGTGCATGGCGTTCACCTCCCGGATGAAGTCGTCCAGGGCGTCTGGCTGGTTCAGCACGTCCGTTTTCAGACACTTCACGGCCACGTTGAGCTAAGAATAGGGGAGCAAGGCCGAGGGGGATGGCTGGTCAGGCATGCCGTCTGTCCGTTATTAAAGGAAACTCAAGAGACTGTGTCTGTCTGTCTGTCCTTCGACTCACTGTGGTCATTAAAGATCCTGTGGTGCTTTTTGAAAGAAAAAAAGCACCACAGGATAAAAATCCTGGTTCTGGTTCTCTACATCAGGCCAGGTTATCACCCCTACTTCTGATTGGCTATTCAGTCCCTTGCATTCCCTAATGTGAATAGAGTTCTCAGTTGACCTACCTGGTTCAACCAAATGCTATTTGAAATGCAATCCTAAATTATTTATCTTTTGCCTTGAATTTATTCTAAGCTTTGGGATTTCAACTGAATAATGTATTTGTTATATACATATTTATTTTATGTTATGTCAACTAAATTTTATTTATGCTATTCTTTATTTAATTTTAAAGCTGGAGTACACAACTTTTTCTTCGAAAAATATCGGGAAATGGTCATGCTTAGTTGGTCACAATCATAGAAAGAACTGTCTTTCTCTGTGGGCAGGGCCAAAGGATGTTATGACTGATATGTTTTGACAACAAATACAACCGTTGGGAAAAAGTTACGTACTCTAGCTTTAACCATCTCTTTTGTTTAGTAATTTGTTCACAATGCATTTGTTTGTTTATTTTTTTGTTGTGTTACATCTAACCTACGCTGTGAAGCACTTTGGGCAATTCCATTGTACATACAGTGTTTCTATATTCGATATTACGTTTCCTTCTGTCACTCACCACTTTCCCTGTGGGGGGTGAACCACTCTCCACGCTTGACCACGCCAAAGGAGCCGTCGCCTAGCTTTTCCAGGAGCGCCAGGTCCTTTTCGCTGATTAGGCAGGTGAGGGCCTGCTGCTGGCCCTCTCCAGGGGGCGGGGTGGGTGATGGCTTGCGGAACGTGGAGGTGGGCTGGGGCTGGAAGTCTGCCTCGGGCCTCTTCCCGCTGAATACCTAGGGGGTACAGGGAGGCCAGGGTTGCGGCTGAGTCTAGTAGGCCCAGAGTACAACCTGTGAGCACTCCGCTACCTAGCTCTGCTTCTAACCACACACCAGTGGAGGCGTGCCTAGCAATTTAACACGCACCTGTGGAGACCGGGCTGGGTAGCCTCTAAACCCACATCTGCAAGTAAATCCTTATCAATGAAGGCCAGACTAACTCTGCATTAGGGCTGTCACTTTTGTTGGCTAATAAAACTTGCTAGAATCTCAGGAAAATGTAAAATTTTTTATGTATAATTAAGGGTTTGAATTTGTAATTCCATTGCCTAGGCGAAATAAGGTGCCCAGTTGTGCTCTGCACTCACCCATGTTGGGCTCTAGGTAACGCTCAATATCAGAGACCAATAAACAACCAGCCATGTTATTGTTTTGTCTGGAGGGTATACCTTTGCGTAGCCTAAATCAAGTTCATGTGTGGGTCATGCCACCCGCGTAGCCTGTAGGCTATAAATTCGAAATGGAGGAATTGTAACTGCACTGCACCTCAGGAATGCCATTTGGAAATATTATGGGTTTTATGCGATTGGAGACAAAATAATAACCAAGGAGAAAGTCTCCAGCAAGGTATGCCAGTTTAGTTTAAAGGGTAGTTCCACCGAACTGCGCATGTACCAGGTACCTGCTTTATGGGAAACTACAACGACCAAGAGCATTTTTTAAACAAGAGTTTATAGCCAGTGTCAGACAACGCAGAGAAATGGGGGAAATACAGCCTTTCATATAGCCTATCTACGTTTGGTATCGTGAAAACATTAGCCAGCCTAGCCAAAAGTCTGTAACACTTAGGTTACTCATTCCTCACCCCGGTCTTCTAACGGAAAAAAAAAATGTCCATGTCGGAATTCAGGGATCGGGAAATCAACCCCGACCTCTCGTTTTTCAGTCTCAAATGCTTTTGTATTGGCCAACATGCCGATACAGAATGATAAAAATGTACAATCTTTAGGAAACAACGTAGCCTATCAAAGTAATTTTCTGACATTATAATAAAATAGCAATGATAGCTAGCTTGATCTACAATGTGATACACGTTTAATGGGAAATTAAAACTGGGCCATAATAATTATACATTTAGGCAACGTTTTGACAATTTAAATTTTGACAGTAGAACAAATTATTTTTCTATTATGAGATATTTGTTCAAACTCTATTTTTGGAGAAAGTGACAGCCCTACTCTGCATTGCAAATACATATAAGTGAAGGCCAGCCTAACTGTGCATATAAATACATATGAGTGAAGGCCAGCCTAACTGTGCATATAAATACATATGAGTGAAGGCCAGCCTAACTGTGCATATAAATACATATGAGTGAAGGCCAGCCTAACTCTGACCTTCACACATATGTATAAATGCATACTCATATGTATGTATACACTCATATGTATACATAGATATGAGTGAAAGCCAGCCTAACTGTCCATATACATGCGAGTGAAGACCAGACTAACTCGGCATATAAATACATGAGTGAAGGCCAGCCTAACTCAGCATATAAATACATATGAATGAAGACCAGCCTAACTCTGCATATAAACCCACACCAGCAGTGGCTGGTCTAGCTCTCTAAACACTAAAAGGCCAGAGGAGACATGCTTAGCTCCACCTCAGCTGTTGAGGCCGGCTCATCTCAGCACCCCCCCAAACCCCACGCTCCTCCCTTTTTCCCCCCCCAAATACTGTAGGGTAGGCGCTGAGATATGAGAGTCAGCCAAAGCCCAAGTAAACCCGAATCCACACTGAACTCCAGCGGAGGGCCTTATACGGTCATCCAGCCCGATTTCAGCATCGGCAACAATCAATCAGCCACCTCCGCTGCATTAAACCGCTGCAGGCGTGATGCGTGGCCCAAATCTCACATGCAAACACAGACGCTGTGTACGCACGGCGTCACCAGCACTCCGGGAATAAAAACAACAGCGGAGCAGAGCGCTTTCGGTTAGTGGGCCGCGATACCGCTTATCTTTTAGCTCTTATCGGGTATTAAAATATTTCAGAGTTACTTTGTAACAGGAGACACTTGGTCTGAGGGTGGAAAGCCTCTCTGCTCTCCTCCGTCTCGGTGGAGACTCCATCCGCTCCCCCGAAAAAACAAAACAACACTTGAGAGTGTTGGCTGAGGGGACACAGATCAGGACACATAGCTTATTAAGCCCGGTGGGCAGCACACTGACCAGGGGACAGAGCCGTTGGGGAGGAGGGGAGGGGAGGGGAGAGAAGAGGCATCTCTGTAACGCTATCTGCACATTCGGGCCTCTCGGATATTGAGTTATCTCTTGGCGGAGACAGGGGACAGGGGGTGGGATTGGGGTTCTTAATTTAAATGGCAGCTTGGATTGTTCTTGGAAAAATTAGCAGTGGTTTACAATTATCGTTTGACGTTCACATCCAATCGGAGCTAGGAATTCCTTGAGTTTTTCACCGTCAGTAATTGTTTGAAAACGAGTGAACACAGTGACGTGTTCTGATGGATGTGCCAAACACGCCATCACTAAATAATCCTACAAAGCAGATGTGTAAATACTCGCCATGTCCACGAGAACACTTTGCACATTGTTACAAATCTCTAGACAAATCTCTGTCTTTCATGCACTGTCAAAGATGACAAATCACAGACTCTTAACGGTGTATTAAATCAATTCCAAACTGACAGATTTCATAGCAATGATGAGCGTACCACTATTTCCCATAAGAAAGAATCCTTTAATTAAGGCAATGCATAGAAGGTGTTTGACATTTGACTGACAGGAGCTGAATTCACTCGCTGCTTTAACATGAACACTGTGGAATAACGATCATGTTGAAGCTGTTAGCCAGCCACAGATAAAGAGCTGAGCCTGTGGTGATTGAACGATAACCACACACACGCACAGGCACACGCACACACACGCACGCAGACACGCAAACACACACACACACACACACACACACACACACACACACACACACACACACACACACACACACACACACACACACACACACACACACACACAAACACATGCTCACACACACACGCACACACACTCAGCTTAGAAGAAACGGAGCAGCGAGGGTACTCCCAGAGGAAGTAGGGGGGACTGATATGTTTCTAAAATTACATGTGTTTGCTTCCGCTCCTGGCAGAAAAGCAAGATGCAGTAATCTGCCTCCCCAGATTGAATATCTGTCTGTGTGTGGCTATGTGTGTCTCTGCGTGTGTGCATACATTTGTCGAAGAGTTTGCACACAGTTTTCAGCACCGCTATGGCAGGAGTGCAAGCATGTGCATGCATCTCCGTGTGTGTCTGTGTATGTGTGCATACATGTGTGTGTGAAGTGAGGTGTGGTTGAAGGTGGAATGAATCAGCACACATGTTTGTGTCCATTTGTATGTGCATTAGTATGTGAGCGTGAGTACATGGTGCTTTTGATGTGTTATGCTTGAAAGTGATTGCAATGTCAACATATACATGTGCATATACAATCAACTCAATTATTGGCACCCTTCAAAAAACATTTTTTCCCTATTAGTATAATTAACGCCCCCAAAATGCCATATAGGGCCAGCTCTCCTGCCCCCTGCCCCCGGAAGACTGGCATCTTGCCTAAAAAGGAAAAAAGACGACAAGTCTTCATGAGCACATAGTTCAAGACGCATCCCACATACACTGTCTTTCTGCGCCAACAAGGAGTCTTGTGCTTTCCTGGCCTCAGCCAGTGAAACATAGGGGAAAAGGAAAAAAAAAAAAGAGGAGAAAAATAGGTTAATTAGTCATTTGCGGGCTGGGCTGAAACTAGACGTTTTTCAGGTTGATAATATCAGGCAAGTCTTGCGCTGCTCTCGACCAGGCAGCAAGCGAGGACAATGGGGCAAGTAGTTAAGCCTTCAAAAACCATGTTAAATCTCCTTTTATAAAACGGTAAACTCACAGTATACTCACGCGTGTCTTTGTGTATTTTATGTTTAGTCAGAACATGTTTTCAGAAACAGTAATATCAAATTTGATTTGGAACTACTTGCAATTGCCGCATTGCATCCCAACCATTTGTAAACTTCCGCACTAGATCCGGCAGCAGCCCCACAGAAGACGACAAACTCAGCGTTCTTGTCAACCAGCTTCTCTTTATTCAGGCGCGGATGTAGCTAAGAGAAGGGATTTGTGGAAGTGCAGAATTAATTCAATAAAACCTGATAGAAAGCATGGTTTGCAACCCATTTTTCGGTACAGCATAAAAAAGACATGTCTGAATATACTGTGAGTTTCCCGTTTTCTAAATAGATTTATTTATCTAAGGAGATTTATCATAGTTGTGCTATGCACAATTATAAATGATGGGAAACAAACTTTGAATAAGGTCCGGGTTGAAAATGGCAAACCTATCCTTTAAATTTTGTTCTTACCTACAAGTAAATCCAGAATAAGATAAAAATGGTGAATGCCATAAAATTGCATAAACCGTATAAACTAATTGTATGTGTTCATTTTTGACAGCCATTTTTGCTCATATTAATCCCATGTCATTAATCCTTGAGCTGACTGTATGTGTATGTGTGAGTCCATCTGGATGTGCATGTGTGCATGAGTGTGTGTGTGTGTGTGTGTGTATATACGTGTGTCCATGTGTATGCGAGTGTGTGTGTGCGTGTGTGCGCATGTCCAGCCCACAGGGAGAGGAATGCAGAGAACACACAGCATTCAGTGTAAAAAGAACTCCCTCCTTGGACCCCTCCGTTTCTCCCACACTGGCAAGCGAAAAGGAAGAAAAACATATTCCACTTATTTATATGGCAGCTCCTTAACAGGAAGGCCAGACAGAAACATTCACCATCTAGGGCCAGGAAACATTAATGGCACAGAAATATTTAACAAAAAAATAAACAGAAACACTGTCTGTGCACAGCCTTTTAAATTTAGCGTGGTTACTGGCAGAAACGTTAGCAGGGCTAATAGTCTGTCAGTGCAGTGTGTACAGCCGTTTAAATTTAGCGTGGGTACTGGCATAATCGTTAGCGGGGCTAAGACTAGCGTGTTTGTGCACGGCAGAAGCTAAAAGCCCCGCAGCGAGGATCGGCACCGCTTCTGACCGAGGGCCACGGCCAACGGAAACATGCTCGCCCCCGCAGGCTCGTGGGAGGGATCAGCTGGGTCGCCGCGGTTACCCACAGCCTTGCGCTCTCCGTCCACGGAATTCCGTGCCGTTCCGGAATGCGGGGCCCGCGGTTCCGCTCACGAGACTGTAATTTCATCCGCTCCGCATTCTGCGCGGTCCGGCCGGCTCCGACCGGCGTGCCGTGACCGAGGAGCTGAATGCCGCACTTTGTGCCGATTCATCACTTGTGCCCAAGGAGCGTTTTAACCGTTTCCTCCCCCATGCTCCGTTTATGCAAATCTTCTCAAATTTTTAACTGGTGAAGAATGGTTTATGAAGTAAGCCATGCACTTATAAAATTAAGGACACGTAAAGAGAACACAAAACCTAATGTGTATATTTCCTGTGTTATTATTACTTTCCTTGGTCCTGGAGTGACGCAGGGTCTGCTGGTTTTTGTTTTCATGTTAAGATGGCAAAACCAATTTAGACCTAGGTGAGGAGAGTTAACTCAACCGCTTTAACTGATCAATTATGTGCTGAGTTACAATGAAAACCCAAAGACCCTGGGGCTCTCCAGGACCAGGGTTCAAAACATTGTCACAAACCAAGCAGCGCTATGAAAACGGGTCCAGTGGGGGTAGGGGGTGGTGGAAGGCAGACCTCACCTTTGACACAACGCACACTTTTATTCCACCATGACTGACTGAGCCCTACACTGCCCGACTATTGCCGTATTAGAAAAAATAATAATAACTTACAAATATCAAGGAATTGCATTAAAAATGGTTGTTTTTATTTCTTAAATTTAATCTTGGGAAAAGGGTTGTATGTACACTGAATTTGGAAATCAAGCCTTGCAGTTAAGTTGCTTAAGTTACAGTATGTCCAAGAAAACTTTCACCACTGAAAACTTTTCCCTGGGTCTCATTTTCAATGACTGAACGACCTTTTCAGTTGGTTCAAATTAGTCAGGTGTAAAAGAACAATTATACAGTAAACAAACACGCTGCAGGAGAACAGCAGTAGATGCCCTTTAAGAAGGTGGCAACAGGCCTCTGAGGTATGGCGGGATGAGTGAGCGGATACAAGGTGACCCCGACGTCGGGGCTACATTATTCTGCTGCCAGCTCAAGGGCAGGGCCCTGTTCTGGAAGGTTCTTCGGAGATGGTGGCATACCTTGCTCATCCAGGACTTGCGCTTGCACAGGGCCTTCCGCCTCTTGACCGCCTCCCACAGCCGTCTCTGCCCTTTAAAAACAGGATTAGGAGAGCAAACATTGGTCAGCGTCAAACAGGAGACCACTTACTGGAAAAGCACAAGACATTCTGGGAGAAAAGTGGTGCCATCATTTCTAACACAGAAAAGCACTGCGATGAGTAATCTGGAGGTGCGGAAAATACGCTTAGTGCAGGGAAAAGAACTGAAAGGAGGTTTTAACAACACGTAATCGCGATATGACGTGGTGATTAAGCCTGGGCAGAGAGCCTGTCTGTGGCGCGTAGCTATGTAAAGAATGTGCCTTTGTTTTCCGTCGCGCATTAAAGAAACAGGGTTTTTTTCTCCTTCCTTGGAGACAATGGCACTAAAAACGGCATGCCCAAACACCGCAGACCGGCTCTCTTGTTGGGACGGTTGTGCGGAGAGCTGTTTCGGAGGGGCTCTGGGAGCGCCCTTGGGGGGTGGGGGGGTGCGTGCTGAAGGAAGCAGGTGTTACGGTGCTGATGAATGGCCGGTCTCTGGATAGTGGCCACACAAAATGGTGCCGTGCCGTTTTTGTCCCCCGTAAACAATGCCAGGCTTTCTTTCGTTTACAAAATTCACAGGGGCTTTCAGAACTGCTCTACCACCAAATCCCCCATCCCCCCCAACCAAATAACAGGGTGTTGATTTTTATCTGAGGTTAGTCCACTGCATACACTTCCATTGTGAGGTCTGTTAGAAACCCCGACACAAATAAACAAAGCTGAGCTGTTTTCTCCTTTGCCCTGTGATGGACTACTCTCAATGACTCTCAATGTCTGGCACAGTAAGCTCTTTTTCACCGCTCTTATGGTGAGATTTACGGGTCCTTTTTTTCAGATGGTGCCTTGCCACAAAGCGGCAGTGTCCCTGATGGGTGTGTGTGTGTGTGTGTGTGTGTGTGTGTGTGTGTTGTGGTGGCGGAGGTGTGGGAAGGGGCTGTCCTATCTATGGATTAATTTCAGCAGATGGCCTTTTGTTTCATTAGTGTTTTGTATGTTTTTTTTGGGGGGTGTGGGTTGGGGGGAGGATTAGAACCCGTTCTCCCATTGATCGACTCACCCGGTCGCCCCATCCCAATCTTCTCCAAGTCCTCGTTTTTGACGTAGTCGAAGTGTGAGAGGCGCGTGACGTTGAGGTCGTCGCGGATACGCAGGAAGTACTGCTGCAGCTGGACTTCCATCAGGAGCTCCAGGAGCCATTCCGTCCCTTCGTCTGACTGCATGCTACTGCCCAGCTTCTGCACGGACAGACAGACAGACAGACAGACAGAAACACTGTCAACATACTGTCCTGCAAAGACATGCTACTGTCCAGCAACTCTTTTCTAAATAAGCCTCATGCATACATGTATACAGACAGACAGAAACGGACTAAAGGCTCATCTATACCTCACGCAGCGGCCACAGCGTGGAAACAGCACAGCATGTGGCTGGCGATGTCTAACACTGGTTCTGTTTGCTTCATGTCTCTTGTGCTTCCCCAGTGGGGTTTCAAATGGGCTACAGTCCTTATGCAGTTGTTGCAAGACAACCATTTACTAAAATCTTAAACAAAATGTCAAAATCAAACGGTTTTGTGGATGTTCCAGCTCCGTTTACATCTCTTCCCCTGCTTCATTTTCCTCACATTTAATTATTCTGCACAGTGGTAGGAAGAACTATGTTAGCCCTTATTTTCTTTGAGAATTATCAATCCCCTCCACAATATCATACAAGTGTTTCAATGGTGTATTTGTGTATTACAATAGCCCTCACCTTGAACATACGAGGCTATCCCATTGGAAAGCAGATTGCTGCCCTTTCAACGTTATTCTCTGAAAAATTAATTCATAATTTGTGGTTCAGGAAGTATTGACACAGCTCACCCACCTTTACTTAAGAAAATTAACCCCGTGGTAAGTCCAGCGCTTGATCACAACGTGTATTTAAGAGTCCACAGGGAGCGTTCCGCTGCCTTACCTCAAACTACATTCAGAGGAAAGGCAGACAGCCATGCACAGCGCTTTCAGCGATACCAATCAAATGTCAGGAAGCCACACAAACAAACACACATCAGCACACACGCACATACACACACGGACGGACGCGTATCCGGACGCGCACGCACACGTATACACGTGCGAGCCCCACCCTACGCCTGTAGTGCTGAGCATGCAAGGTTGTGTTTTTCTTGTTACTTTTCTTAAAGGTGGTCAACCTATAAGCCCTGGGGGGTTGCTCCACACCGCTTGTTTATCTCCACGGCAACCTCCTGTTCCTCAGGGCCCCCGTCGCCCACAGGGTGGCTTTAAATATCCTCAGGAGAGCGGTCCGCCAGGGTCACTGGAGAGAGCTGCCCCCTGGTAACCCTAACCCCACCCCTAACAAATCAGCCTGCCAGTACATTAAACAGGAGGCAGAACTCGTCGCCTGCCCCAACACCCCCTCCATCCAATGTCACTGCGACTTCAGCCCAGCCCCCGCAAATGCCCTGCCGTCGTTAGCCTGGCCCTCCACACAGCCCACAATCCCAACCAGCCATTTTAACCAGCCTTTCCCTTGCCGCTTCCTGGCAGAGATGCACCGTTTAAAGATGTAAGTGAAAATAATGCAATTAGCAGGGGTGACAGAAGTCCATTATATCAGCGGGCCTCTAACCTGGCTAACGCGATGACGTGGTCAGGCAGCACCAAGCTGACCCACTACATCTGGGAAGGCTGCCATTGTTAGTGTAATATGCGCTCAGAATTTGAGGGCGTGTTTTGATAGGTTCATATAATTCAGTGCGCGACGCCCCGCGCCTGTCAATCATTCGCTTATTAGCTACTCCGCCCATACCGAAAAAACAAACTAGGAGTTTGCTAGAAACGGTTTCCTCTCCGGTAAACAAACTATGTACATGTTGAAAAGCACCAACAATTCTGACGTTTTTGTCACATAAATGACAACGCGTTGGCTTTCGCTACAACTTGGTCACAGACGTAAACAAACAGAAACAGCTGGACTAAGAGGACAGTAATTGGTGAAGCGGTGCTTCATTAAAACAGCTTGTGATTCGTTCAATTTGAAATGGCGATATCCAACCAGCGTGGGTTGCCTGAGGGCACAGCCCCATCATTATCTACGTAATTTGCCAACAAGATTAAAGCCGCCTTACCAGAGTCTGGAGTATGGTCCAGACTCGAGCGTTAGCCAGGGTAGCGGTCCTCAGCCTTGGTTATGGATGGTCACAGGGTCTGCTGGTTTCAGACACAAGAAACCAGGCTGGGGTGAGTTAACCGTGTGAACATCCGTTAAGTGCTGTGTTGACCAGTGTTGAGGGCCACTGCACTTTAGTATTTAAGAGAGCCCTCCTGTATAGCACCAGTGTCTTTAGCGTTGTCTTTACCCGAGGTCCAGGTAACCACTCCACAACAACAGGGATGGAACCAACCAATGAGAACAGTGCTTTGTCAATTGCAGCAGTATGGATACGGTCATTGAATTTTCCAGTGTGACCCAATGCTGAAGTCATCTGTGAGGATGTCTACAAAGACCGTTAAAACCTCTGTTGTAATGCAGTGATGAGAAAAAGCATATCTTGTATATTCCAGTCACTGAAACAGGCCATGAAAAAAAGGTCCTATAGTACTCCTCCAAAGTCTGCCATACATTGACCTGTATGTGGGGAAAGTTAACAGAGGTAGCTTTAATCTCCCCATATTATATTCAACTATCATTTCACTGGCTTTGCGGGCTTCTATACAGTAAAGGTTTGCAATGGCTCTTTTACATACAGTCCCTGTTGTGTCACAGGGGGTCAGGGGGGGAGGTCATGACTTCCTCTTCCAGGTCAGCCTTAATGGCCTGCTTCCCTAGCCTAATGGTTCTGAGGGGTGAAGAGGGTATCTCGCTCGCTCGATCACTCACTCACTCACTCACTCACTCACTCACTCACTCACTCACTCACTCACTCACTCACTCACTCACTCACTCACTCACTCACTCACTCACTCACTCACTCACTCACTCACTCACTCACTCACTCACTCACTCACACTCTCTCTCTCTCTCTCTCTCTCTCTCACACACACACACACACACACACACACACACACACACACACACACACACCACACAAATGCCCAATACGCATCAAGTTGGAAGAGAAATTGACAGTACAGGATGTGACATCCAGAGGTCAAAAAAAGTATTTAAAAAGCGAGCTAGCCTTCCTGTCAGCCGCATTTAAGGGGCTGCATTTATTCCCTCAGCCGTGACCCTATGACCCCGTGATCCTATGACCCTGCTCCCGGCTGGTCGAGAGTCCACACAAACACTCGCCGTCTCTGAAGCCCATCAGCTATAAAGAGCAAAAGGACCACACCTCACTTCCTCTTGCATGTCCAGCAGTCTCCTGATTACATGTAAAGCAACCCCCAAATTTACAGTTGACCTCCCAGTTAGACCTACACACTCAGTGCAAGGCCCTATGATTAGCCAGGTGGTTATCTATAATACCATAATAAGGTTGCAAACATGTTAATCCGTAAACGCAATACAAATTTTTATCAATATTTTTTCACAGAAATATCAAGATAAAATTTCCATTTTTGTTCCAACCCAGCCAATGAGTGCTGTCCCACAGGTAAAACAAACTATCTTATAAACAGCTTCAAATTAAGCATAAGAGCTACTGTTTGTTTTCACAAGTCATGGTCAAAGCTTTCAATGCATACGGTGTGCTCTAGAGGACCACATGGAGACAGAGTCTAGCCCAGCAGAATCGGCTCGACTCAATAATTGATACAAGCGACTGCTTCGGGCCCCGTGACTGCCAGGGGGGCACCTAATTGTTATAAAATATTATTTAGGGGGTGGGTGGGTTGTGGGGCCCCCACATCCAATCCTGCATAGGGCCCCTCAAAGGCTAGGGCCGGCACTATCGCCTAGAGCAGGGATGGGCAACTCCAGGCCTCTTGGGCCGGTGTGTATGCACGTTTTTGCTGCCGCCAGTTACCAATTATTTAAGAAGCCCACTCATTTACATTATCTGATATTTTAGCTAATTTCCGTGATATGAACAGCAGCCGATGAATGTTCTTTTGCCTGTATGCATGTATTGTAGCGTTTTATTGTGGTCTAATTTATGAGTGAATCGTTGTTGGTGTATATAACTAATTAGCTGATTGAGCCAGGATGACTGTTGGCAGAAACAATCTGCATACACACCGGCCTGCAAGGCCTGGAGCTGCGCATCCCTGGCCTAGAGCCTACCAGGACCACAGTGCTTAGACTTAGACCTGGTGCAAACGGCCTGAATCCTGAGTCTGAACTGTGATCCAAAACAAGTGTTCACTTTGTGCAGAAAAAAATCAAAAAAACATTCATTGATTGTAAGGACAAACAAACACTGTGGGCTGTGGTGTCCACACCCATTCCCTACCCTGCTTTACAGTCACATACAGAGCCCTGGTGTACCCCACAAAATACTTTGTGCATCACTTCCTGTCTGGTAATCGCAATCAGAGGGGCTGGATGTCAGTGGCAGATGTAAAATGCTCTCGTGGGAAGGGAGAATGCTGCTTCTCAAAACACAGGCGGGGAAAAAAAACTAAGAGAAACTGGCGTCTTCGTCCAGAGGTTCCCATGGGCCCTTCCTGCTTGGTGGCAGCCGTCCCGTGGATACGGAAAATATTGACGTTTGCGAGTGGATTTTGAGCCCGGGACGGAAGCGGGACGTAGTGTTCGGCCGGTGCCACTTGTGACACGGGAGTGGGGAATGCTGGCCGGGAGAGGCCAGATGGGCAGAGGGGGGAGGAGAGGTGGGGCCGGCGATGGAAGATGGAAGACAAACGAGCCGCGGTTTCTGCGTCTCTGGGAACTCGCTCAGAGGCCGCCTCCCTCCTTATTTGCGTTACGGTGTTTATTCGCTTAGCAGACGCCTTTCGCACAGAGCGGCTCCAATTTGACGCGATGTCCATTTACACAGCTGGAAAATGACTGGAACGGTTTAGGTTTAGATCCTTGTGCAAGCAAGGGCTCAGCTTCAGCGAATCAGTGAGTTCTCTACCCCGCAACTGTTGCCTTAAAGAGCAGCACGGCTCGCTCCCCACTGTTACATTAAAAATAAATATATATACGCTGCTTGCTTATCAGTGGTCCTCATGAATAGATACCGTTACAGCTAATATTCCATGTTATCCATTTAAACAGCTAGAGGTTTAGTGGAAAACTGTATTTCACATCTATATCTCAGTCTGAAAAGCTAACATGCCTTACATTTAGTCTCCATACATAGGAACGATGAACTTCAAAAACGTTATGTGTGATGCAATTAGGGACATCTACAGTTACATTTAGATTGAACATTTAAGGCATTTAGCTGCTGCTACTATCCAGAGCGACTTACAAACAAAGAAAAGGCCTAGATTTGTAAATCACCAACATCCCAAGTAGCGATTAATGAGAGTGCAATGGTCGGGCCATAACACCCCAGCGATGGGTAATACTTTGTCACTAGAATTAACGTGAAAGGGAAGGTAGAGAAAGGATTTTTTATATTTTAGATGCATTTCCTAATGAGATGGGTCTTCGGGTAGGGAGGGACTCTGCTATCCTGACTGAGGTGGGCAGATCGTCCCGCCATTGGGAGGCCAGTATGGAGAAGAGTTGAGGCCGGGAGGAGTGACGACCAGGTCGCCGCAGGGAACAGAGAGCTAGGTGCTCTGTGTAAGCAGGACGTAGAACATGGGTTTGGGTGTAGGGCGGGACCGTGGCCTAGAGGTATGGGGGTGCAGCTCCTTTATCAGCCTTCTATGCTAATACCATCTAGAAAAGCTGGGCCCCCTCTCTTGGGTACAGTTCCCAAAACCATTCCTGCTATAATAACTCCAGACTACATTCAAACCACACTCATAAGGGTGTACACACATGCACCATGTTAGGTGTAAGATCACAATTATGTGATTAGAATGTTCTTAACTGAACATTCTAATGCTGATGTAACAATCACTACTGGTAATTGAAAGCAATGTTCTAGAACACTGACTTTTGAAAAAAATCGCTCCAAAAAACCTATTATTCAAAGGGTTAAGTGTGGTGGTGAGACTGTAAGCCCTGCTTTAAGGTGTAATTATGGATAATGCACCGCTTTTTCCCAAAGTCCCTCCCGGCGAACGTCAGCGAGGAGAGGGACGTCACGGAGGCACGCTCGGGCAAATTAAGCTTAAAAAAAGTTTAGCAGGAGCCAAAGCCTCCGCGCTTTACTGCTGTATAACCGCGGCTCTCTCCCGACGCAGCGCAACTGCGCGGGGACCGCTGCCCCCGGCACCAGACTGCAAAATGACGACTGGGGCTGGAGAGCGCGCCGCACTTCACGTCTCGGCAGACTCAAATTGCACGTGCGCTAGTTTTAATGGCAGCGCGTTATAACCGAGGCGCGCTGATCTTCAAAGGCTCGGGCTGAGACAGATCAGAGGATTTGCGGCAGTGATCAAAAGCATTACGCACATGCAATCTCCTGCTAAATAATCACAGAGAGCACACAGCGTGTGGAGAAAGTGTGAGACTTCCTTCCAGACTGAGGTGTTAAGGAATGTTTGATCCAAGGCTGAACTGGGTTATTAAAAGTGCCTGCACCGACTGAAACAGCAAAGTGGCTTATATATACAGTATATATATATATACATATATGTACATGTCAGGGATTGTCCTTGCATAGCTGTGTGCTGTGCACATATGAGCAGGGTATGAAATTAACTTTTTCATCCACTGGCCAGAGTGGCTTGTGGATTCAAAAAATCAACAGCCATTTTCAACATTTTACTAGCCACATTACCTTTACAATATAAAACAACCTAGTTACCAGCCAAAGTCGCTACTAGAGTAAAAATCTTAACAGCCACGATCAAAATTTTTATCATCATTTTGCTGGTGGCGGGTGTTAATTTCACACTGTATGAGACACACACAGAGTGTCTCTTTCTCTCTCACACACACGCGCACAGCTTAAGCTCACGCCGATATACGTTTGCTACTTTTATTCTTGTCACTCTACGTAACTGACCTCAAACGGTTCTCAAAATGAAAGTAGACCAAATATGCGACAGAGACGCGAAAGCCAGAGCCTGCGACTTACTCTGTAGGTGTGGAAATGTGAGAGGAAGGGGAGAGCTTTCCTCAGCTTGTCGAAGCGCCGCATCCTTAATCAGGGCTGACAGGAGCGCACAGGGGGGGGGGCGGCAGGAGTAGCGTCTCTGTCCGCTGGCATCAGAGGGGCTGAAGCGTGGGGCCCGAGCGCGGGGCCGATCTAGGCCCCGGGAAAAGACGCGGCTCCCCAGCTCCGGCGATCCGCGGCACGCATTCCATCACCAGACGTCCACTGAAGCCTCGGTGAACTCGTCAGCGGAGCGGCTTGGGCAAGAAAGCACTCAAGCTGGCAGCCATTTAGGTCTGTCCGTGGTATTCAGGGGTTGTTTTGCTGTGGTCCGTGTTCCCGCTGAGCTTCATTGCGGAGTCCGGTCCTTGCCCCCCCCCCCCCCCTTGAGCTCCCTGACGGGCTCTCGCTATCGCCCCCCCACCCTCCCCCCCTCTGGGTCGCGCCTCCAGAGCGCAGAATGTAGCGTAAACAGAGACGGCTGCCTGCTCTTGTTATTCTGCTCTGAGGATCCAGCTTTAGACAGGGAGAGAAAGTGCAGGAGGAGTGCTCTGTGCGTGTCTGTGTCCCAGCATGTGGCTGTTTCTGTGTGTGTGTGTGTGTGTGTGATTGCGTGCGTGTGTGTGTGTGTGTGTGTGCAAGAGAAAGAGTGTGTGTCTCTGTATATCTGTGTGTGAGTGCGTGTGTGTTTGTGTGTGTGTGCATGCGCGTGTATGCGTATGTGTGTGCATGCGTGTGTTTGTGTGTGCATGTGTGTGCGTGCGTGTGTGTTTGTGTGTGTGCATGTGTGTGCGTGTGTGTGTGTGTTTGTGTGTGCATGTGTGTGTGCATGTGTGTGTGTGTGTGTTTGTATGCGAATGTGTGTGCGCGTGCGCACTCCGGGGACGAGCGGCGCTGACGTGTTGCTCCCTGTGAGCTGGCAGGGGAGTGTGTTTTAGTAATTCCTGCGGTCCCCTCCACTGCTGGTTTCAGACAGCCACTGGGAGTGACCCTCTCTCTCTCCCGCCGCGGGGACACAGACTGTGGTATTCTGAGGGAAGAACATTTGATCGCGAGCCAAGAGGATGGAGAGTTCATTTCCTGTGCCCTCCCCTCCTCTCTCATGTTAGCATTTAAACAAGCTCTCTCTCTCTCTCTCTCTCTCTCTCTCTCTCTCTCTCTCTCTCTCTCTCTCTCTCTCTCTCTCTCTCTCTCTTCTCCCTCTCTCTCTCTCTCTCTCTCTCTCACCCTGCCCTCTCCCTCTCCCCCCCCCACCACCATCTCCAGAGTCCACTCCCACACAACAACATAGCTTCTTTATTTGGTTCTTGCGTGATTTCCTGGCTGGATACAACCAAAAATGTTATCTTTTCCAAAACTGTAAACAAAACAGCTGGAACTCTTCAAATACATTCTGTTCCTTCTTCGGGCATGAATTACTGTAGGTTAGCCATGTTTTGTTTGCGATTCTGTCTGCCTTTATAAAGAAGTACATGTATGTTTATATAAAAGGACTACCTTTAAACCTCTTCTTAGTATTTGCTATTACAGTGTGCACATTTAACTTTGGCATTTGCTGGAAAGAGTTGAGAAGACTTTTTGAGCTTCTTGAGGGTAGAAACACTATGAAACTAATGAGGACACTGCCAGTAAATGCATGCCTCCAAGTCGAAAACAGTCTGCATTCAATTAAATCCCCAACTGAAAAATTCCTCTAGCTCCTGGCCAACACAACTTTGGTCAGTTAACCCAAGAAGAAACGTTCTGAAAGTATGACTAGAAGTAATTTTCAGCAACAATACAGTTGGATCAGAATAGAAGAGTTTAGCCCATATTTTATTGTATTTTTCCAAAGCCCAATGCATTATTACAACAAATGCAAATAGTCAATGGAATACTACTACTAATAACTACATAAATAAGTATGTATAAATAAAAGTAAAAAATGTATGATATGCACACACACACACACACAAACACAAATACACGTGCGCGCGCACGCACGCACGCACACAGACACAATCATTTCTGTGCCTTTTATAGTACTGAACTGAAAGTAGCAACTCTAAAGACTAAACACATGTACAAGACCCAGCACGTGGTGTACGACACATCACAATGTGTCAGAATTAACATTGCAACAGTAAAGTGAAATAACATGTAGTTCAATCAGTAAGACTGGGTTTCCTGTGCAAATGAACACATGAATCAGTGATTGCCTCCCCTGCCCAATGTGGATGAGCAGTCTAAATATGAAAAAATGAGCACGACTTGCGTAATCGCCTTCCGGCCTGCAGATTTGTGCGGGGTGAGCTAAGTTTCCACGGGGGCTCCGCATTCGCTCAAGAAGCGCTTTCCGACAATAAACCGGCTTGTTCCCTAAACTGCCAAATGAGCAACATCTGCGGCATCGCGGGAGATCCAGGAACGAACACGCCGCCGCCAATTTCACTCCGCCCGACGTTGTCCGCGCACACGCTTTCTGACTTGCGGACACGCTGCTCTTCCTGAAAGGAGAATCTTGGGTAAGGAAAACCGAAGAACTATTTTCCTTAATAATTTGGCACCCAACGTAGGGCTGTGTATGTCCAATTCCCACCCTAATTTGGAATGTCCAATTGTCCCTCATGGGACACACGGGTATGAGACCTCAGTGCAGACCCACGTGGCTCAGCCACCTGTTTCTCCCGAAGAACCATCGCCAAACCCGCAGAGAGAGTAGAATCGAAGGAAGACCACCTTATGCAGCTGCATGCAGACCATGGACTTGCCCATGCCCAGCGGAGTTGCCAGATGAACGTGGTCCGACTGATACCACCCATACCCTGGGCAACACAATTGCCAATTGCGCTTCGCCCCCCACGGGGCCACCGGCCACAGTTGGCACTGGCATGATCCGTATTCGATTCCAGACCATGGGGCTCACCCATGCACCACAATGTGGTGCCTCAACCGAATGAGCAGCCCCAAGAAAAACTAAAGACCAAACCGAATCTGTCGGGAGCGTTCTGAAAATCGTTCTTATTGGTTTTGACAGCCACCTGCTCCATCAAGTCCACACGAGGGTGCAATTCCACCATTCGGCCACAATGTGTCACCCAACACTCTGAGATGGGACGGACCACTGCAACATAATGCTAGTCACGTGGATTTCACAGCATAGCTATAGGAAGGCAACACATTTAAATTAATTAGCTGTACCTCACCTCACGAAATAGCTTCATCAAATACTGTACCAATACTGTAAAACCAACCTGAGCTGGTCAAGCATTTGTATTTATGTCAATTTTCTGGTTTAAAATCCTGCCCAAATTTCTTCAATAAATAGGATACACATGACAAACTGATATCAGCCCAAGGTACTACTACAGAAATCACCCTTGGTAAGGCAGAAGTGAGAAAGCCCTTATGGAAAAATAATATACTGCAGTATATTGTAAATATATCAAAATTATCATCACAATATATTTAAAATATACTGCAGTATATTACATTTCCATAAGGGAGGGGAGGGGATAGGAGGGCTCACAGCTTCCTGAATGTTTTCCTTGACCACTGACTACAGTCCCCCACTGTCAGAAGTAGGCCAAGCGCTGCTTAGATCAGCCTCGCAGATGAAAAAATAAAATAAAAAATTCAAAGCCGCTTGTTTTTAAGGCTAAATGTCAATGTATGGCATTACTCTGCAGTATGTGTGTACTTGTGCACAGGCATTATACAGCATGACATGTTTTGTTTGAAACCCCGTCTGATGTTTGGATCAAGGAGTCAAAGTTTAACTGTAATTACCGCTTAATGTGTGTATCGATAGCAATCCTGAAATAATTTTTACATTTTCTGGCAGAATAAAAAAAATTAAAATAAGTAAAAACTTGTACCACAAGCACCAAGCAAGTCAACCGCCCTGACAGGACTGGGATATGAACTGCTTAATGCATCAAGCCAACCCCTTTTCCTTCATTCCATTTGGTCACAAGCTCCCTATGTCTCTCTTTTAAAGAGCTCTGAATGTGTGAATTCATATCGCCCTGCTCACAATGAGCGACCAATGGAACAACAGCCTCTATGTCAACCGAGTACAGCGCTGCAGTATCTCAACACATAAGCAAATTGAGTTTGTGTGAGTGTGTGTGTGTGGTGTGTATGTGTGACACGTTCTTGTATCAGGATAAGCAAGCCAGTTTAGAAATGTCAATGGAGGCTAAAGTGAGGGCAGGACAACACCGATTTGGCAAGCCAGGCGCCAGGGCAAGAAGTGCTCAGGCCTGGGTTAGGAATGTACAGTTGAAGTCAGAAGTTTACATACACTTAGGTTGAAGTCATTAAAACTCATTTTTAACCACTCCACAGATTTCATGTTAGCAAACTATAGTGTTGGCAAGTCAGTTAGGACATCTACACAAGTAATTTTTCCAACAATTGTTTACAGACAGATTATTTAACTTTTAATTCACTATATCACAATTCCAGTGGATCAGAAGGTTACCTACAAAGTTGACTGTGCCTTCAAATTTTTTATATTTGGTCGCATATCCTTGCATGCCATGACTTCCTGATGTCTATGACCCAACAACATCAAAAGACTCTTGATATCTTATTTTTTGGTACTCTTACAAGCGATACTATAATGTCTCTGCGTTTGAATGGATCTCTATGGGAATTGGGGGGTGGGACTTGATTTAGCTGTAAATTACACTGGAACAGTATGGAACACATGGTTGGCTAAATGGCCATCAAGGGTCTGACGTATCAAACAAGCCTTAAATCATCACTCTGCTGCCAGAAATACGGTAAATATGGATGGATAACTTGAAGAGTTTCTTCTCCTGACTTATTTTTCCATAGAGTTCAATAGGAAAATTTGAAAATTTAAAATTTAAAATATGCAATTAAGGGTTTGATTTTGTAATCCTGTTGCCTTGGCAAAATAACGAGCCCAGTTTCCCTCTGTGGTCACCCATGTTGCACTCATGGTGGCGCTCAATATCAAAGACACCGATAAACAACAAGCCATGCTTTCGTTTTGTCTGGAAGGTAGGTAGCCTAAATAAAGTTAATGTGTGGGTCATGACATCTGTGTAGACTGTAAGCTATACATTTGAAATGGAGGAGCCAAGAAAAATTGCAACTCCACCACACGTCCTCAGGAGTGCCATTCGGAAGTATTACAGCAATTGGAGACAAAATAATAACCAAGAAGGAAATCGGTCTGCAAGCAGCAACTGCCCTACTAAAGAGAACGGTCAGTTCAGTTTAGTTTCAGTAAGCCATGCCATTGTGTGAATTAATTATGGACTATTGCTTTTAATGCTCAATCTTTCATCATAAAATTAATAATTAATTTAAAATAATTTTGATCACAATACTAATAATAATAGTAATTTTATAATATAAATGTATTCCACCTTCACTATAATGTGAAATATCTGATTCAATTGAATGTCTTTATTTAACATGTTTGTGTTTTGTAGGTCTGCCCCACAGTCTGTATTTTTTTTACGGCTGGCAACTACAACTGAAGAAAATAAAAGTTATTCTATTCTATTATAATTTTACCTTTCGTTTGAGAGACATTTTATTGCTGTGAACGGCATCGATGACATTGCTGTGATCTTCCCTGGTTTTATTAAGCTTCATTAAACTTCAAGATACAGTTATCATTATTTCTTATGTTAGTTATTATATCTTATATCTGCAAAATAACACACTTACCAAAACGTAACAAATCGCTGATAAAGCATTTCTCATAGATAAATCTAGGGGTTTCAAGCGCCTTATCTCGGTTTTCCTTTAGATTTCACGTTCACGTTTAAGCTATTTAGTTACACGTTTAATGGGAAATTAAAACTGGGCCATTATAATTATACATTTAGGCAACATTTTAATGTTTTAATGGTAATGGTAGAAAATTCAAACAAATTAGAACTAATTTCTCTATTATGAGAATAAGTGACAGCCCTAGTGTGTGTGTGTGTTTGTGCGTGTGTGTGTGTGTGCGAATACGTGTGTGTAAGAGTTTGGATGTGTGCAGCAGCTATGCAAGAGGTGAGGTGCAGGTGTGACAGCACGTGCTTCTTTGAGCGCTTAGCATTCCCCCTCACGACTCTCTGCAGGAGCAGCTGCCCCCTGCTCTGGCTGGGTCTGACGTCAGCTCTGTCTACAGTCTAGAGTGGCGAGGCCTGGCTCTGACAGCTTTTAACAGTCTGGCCCACGCGCCTGCTCTCCTGCAGAGCCACTCCCCAGCTGCCTGTGCAGGTGCCACATCACTAACCTGCAACAAGGGCAAACGCCTGGCAAAATACAATGTTAGCACCTTACCATATGTTACTGGAACAAAAAAAAAAGTGAGAACAAAGGAGGGAGAGAGAAAGAGAGAGCAAGGGAGGGAGGGAGGGAGAGAGAGCCTCCTAACCCCATCCCACCACAGTGTGCGGATTACTGCTTTTCACTCATCCCCTGCACAGTAGGGGGTAGGGCTTTAGCTAGAAGCGCCCCAGAGACAAGCCTGCTCCATACGTGGCCTTTGAAAATTAAATTTTGCAGCGGGGGGTGGTGGCTTAATGTGCATTGCAAGGACATCTCTCTCTCTACCTCGCTCTCTCTCTGTTCTCTGTCCCTCTCTCTGTGTCTTTCTGTATCTCTCAGGAGGGTGGGGGTTGTGCTTGAGTCTGCTCTCCAAGAATAGAGGTGGTTGAGGGGGGGGGTCACTGACATGGGGTGGAGTCCAGAAACTACACCCATACTGTGGGGGTGACACGAGGAGGCTGGACGAAGTGGAAGCTCTCTCAAACTCGAAGACCATAAATATTAAATATTACAGGCAAAGAACGCTCTCCTGAGACAACCGCTCTGCTCACTGGGTTTTCCCACCAGAAGCAGCACCTTATCCTACCGACGCCTGCGACTCAAGACAGGAAATCCCTTTGACCTTTCGAGGTGGGAAGAACAGTGGTGGCTAAATTCTCACGCTCCATCCTTCACCCAGCAAAGTGCAACATTGTGAATCCTCTACCTCTAAACAGACAACAGTAGCCATCCTCAAATCATGGGTTTCAGGTTCACCAGCCATCTCATTACATTGCATCACAGTCGTTATCAGACACTCTTATCCTGAGCAACGTCCCAAAAGGAGAACGCAAGTACTCGCTTAGATAAAGCATCGCCATGGTTCCCCCTGCTGCGCGATGGCACAGTGGGTGTCAGTGTCGCGGTGACCGCTGGACGGAGGCCAGGGGGGACGGCGGGAGGTGGCCTCCGTGACGTTGGCGCGGCTCAGGGAACACAGGGCGGATTGTGGCGCCCTTGCGGTTCTCAGGCTAGCCGGACAGGCCTTCATCTGTCAGTGGAGCCACAGGTGAGCTGAGGATAGGGAGTGTGCGTGTTACCGTGGGACAAGGCGGGATTGCGGCGTTCCCCCCAGAGGGGGTGAAATGAGGGAAAAACTGCGCGGCTCAGAGAGGTGGCTGCGCCGGGCGGCACGCACTCCTACGCTGGTACAAACCGGTTAAAAGTAGAACCAAGTTCACGCATCTTCATTCCATGAGGACGACTTGAAGCTAAGATTAGAGAGTCACATACATGGGAGAAAGGCCACTGTGATCTTTTATTGGGATGCTGGTTCAACTGAGCTTTTTTACAATTTACAAACACTCCTTTTCCTGATGTTTTACCAATATAATATTTTCTGGCAGCCATTTTTATTTTTGATAGTTTCAATTTCCAAAATAAGCACTACAAAAAAAAAAAAAAAGCAACACAAACAAAAAACAAATACAAAAGCACATACAAAGAACATCTTCAGAGCAACCCAAACCTGGAGTTGTTACTTTGGGAGGCATTCAGGCAATAATGCTTCACTTTAGAGCACCAAATTCTGATTCCTACCCTGTATTTCCTATTAATTTCTGACTGTAGAAACTATAATGTCCCATCAGACAATATAATGAAACATAATGCTCAGTCACTTTGTAATTCGATGCCAGGTGTATGGAACCCCATTTTGCCAAAATTAAATAAATAAACATGCCTTTATGATATGAATAATTACATGCGATTCCATGCTGTTGGACTTGGTGCGTCTTTATTCTTTTTGAATATGCAACACTGAGTCTGAGAACGCAGGCTTTATGGCGAAATTCTCAATGATTTATTTCCCCTTTGGGGTTTGGCCGTATCAGACTATTACCTTTCTGGAAAGAGATTGTCAGACATGGCTTGGAAAGGAGAGTTGGAGGGGGGGGGGGCAATAATCGCTACAGTGACTGCACGGTAACAGAGTATCTGAGAGAAAGGAGAGGGACAGGGATTTTTCAGACCCCGTATTAGATCTATCTATATGTAATGGATGAAAATGCAAAAGATCACTTCCTATGTAAAAAAAATCCTGAAAGCCTGGACACATGCACTTGTTTGACAAAACCCACAATGACACAGTCTCAGTAAAGGC